>PVJS01000542.1:0-125315 GCA_004027185.1 Glis glis | reverse complement strand
TTCTCCTTCTCCTTCTCCTCCTCCTCCTCCTCTTCCTCCTCCTCCTGCTCCTGCTCCTGCTCCTCCTCCTCCTCCTTCTTTTAGTGTGAGACAGGGTCTCACTGAGGTGCCCAGGCTGGCCTGGAACTTCTAGGCTCAAGAGATCCTCTTGCTTCAGCCTCTGGACACCGCTGTGCCACGCAAAAGTGGCCTTTTCTTTTTTAAAAAGATGTACTAACTTGACATAGGATCACAAAGCATGTAAGCTATTTTCCCCAGGCCATTTCTCGCCTAATTCTTATAAATCATGATGGCAATAAGAAAAGAAGCAAAGAATTGAGTTTGAAGCAGATTTAATAGTCACTACAAAAATCACATTTTAGGAAGGACAGTTGATTTAATTGGGATAACAATGGTCCTCTGCCCTTATGAAAATATTAGCCATGCTGCAGAAGAAATTGTCAGTGCTTCAAATGCTCTGTGGACCACGTCTGATGTACACATGTGATCCAAATACATTTAAAACAGTTCTCAAAGTGGGGCATGGTGGGGCATGTTTATAATCTCAGTTCTTGGATGACTGAGACAAGAGAATCGTAGGTTTCAAGGCTAGCCTCAGCAACTTAGTGAGACCCTCTTTCAAAACAAAAAAATAAAAAAAGGGCTAGGGATATAGCTTAGAGGTAAAATGCCCCTGGGTTAAATCCCCAGTCCCCCCCCACATACACACGAAAACTTAATAATAGTAATAATAATAATAATAATAATAATAAATGGTTCTCAAGAACTTACCTGTTTCAGGGACATCAGCTACATTAGCTGATAATTTAACATCTTATGACAGATCACTAGATAAATTTGAATTTAATTTTTAATGTATGTTTAATTTTAAAAGTAAATTTAGAAGCCGGGCGTGGTGGCGCACGCTTGTAATCCCAGTACTTTGGGAGGCGGAGACCAGAGGATCCGGGTTCGCGGCCAGCCTCAGCTCTCTCTCTCTCTCTTTCTCTCCCTTCCCGTGTCTCTCTCTCTCTCTCTCTCTTTCTCTCTCTCTCTCTCTCTCTCTCTCCTTAGTGAGGCCCTCTGCAACTTCATGAGACCCGGTTTCAAAAATAAAGCATAAAAAAATAGGGCCGGGGGTGTAGCGCGGAGGTAGAACGCCCCTGGATTCAATCCCCGGTACTGCAAAAAAAAAAAAAGTAAATTTAGAAAGTGTTGAACATTTCTTCAATTCTAACAAAAAATGCTTGAGTCTCCTGAGCCTTGAATAAGAAGATTAAACTCTCCTTTGTGTTCTCTGATACAAGTGAACATAGAAAATCCACAAAAATTCAAAATGTTTTCCTTCACCAGATCTGTTGGAAAATGACAATTTTCAAATATGCTGAAATATTTTGGGATCCCTATTTGATTAAAATGTTAAGGTATTTCTCTTATTTTATTCTATGAAATTTCAGGTAAGACTCCTTAATATAGTGATTGCATTAAAACCGTATTTATTTTCCTATTACTTTTGATTTCCTTCTATTTGCTGTCAGACCAGGTCATTCCACCTCTTTGTTTCATGTTGCATTTTCCAACTACCCAAGAAAAGAAAAGAAAAGAAAAGAAGAGAAGAGAAGAGAGGAGAGGAGAGGAGAGGAGAGGAGAGGAGAGGAGAGGAGAGAAGAGAAGAGAAGAGAAGAGGAGAGGAGAGGAGAAGAGAAGAGAAGAGAAGAGAAGAGAAGAGAAGAGAAGAGAAGAGAAGAGAAGAGAAGAGAAGAGAAGAGAAGAGAAGAGGAAAGGAAAGGAGAAAGGAAAGGAAAGGAAAGGAAAGGAAAGGAAAGGAAAGGAAAGGAAAGGAACCTAACTTCATAGGAGTTTTTACTTTTACAGTTTTTCTTAGGAAAACAAACTCAAACTACAAACTCATGTAAGACACTTTTGAGGGTGGGGATGTCCCTGTAAAAGTTGGGAAGGAGTTATTGATCAACTTGCAAAGGGAGTGAAGACAAATCTGAGAAATCAAGCTAATTTTAGGAGTATTCTTATAACCAGGAATTGGTCAATTACTTCATGATCAGGGTGACTGCATATGAAATGTTACAATTAGAATTTCATTTTGAAAAACAAAGGCACAAGTCCTGATTTAGAAAATTTTCTTATATGTCAGGAAGGAAAAAATGTGCTTTTTCATATATTAACATTGTCATACTTTCCTATGCAAATTTCAGGACCTTTTCATGAAATGAAGATATCCATATCTTCAAGAAGCCCCGTAGATCTCTTTCATAGGACTTATGCTTCTCATGACAAATGGAGCTCTGTGTTTATAAACAGAGCTTAGTGCATGGCTACAACAACATCTGCATATCTAGGACCAGCCCTAAGAAAATTATGAAGTAAATAAAACATGTCTTAAGGACTTTTCCATCTGCTTCCTCAATCCCGTTACTTTATTTTCTTCAAGTTGTCAGTATTCACATGCTCATAGGCCTGTACCCCACTCTTAGCCCCACTGCAAAACCCAGTTGCCCTGCCTTTCAGCCTACCTACCCAGATAGCATCCTGATCTTGCATTTTTTACTTTACCACTCCATCAAAATGTATCTACCTTTCTCTTTCTGCTGGGCTGCTCTAATAGAACAACCAACTGTTTCAATAATGAGTTACAGCTTTATACTTCTAGAGACCATTTGCATTCTGGTATAAAACTCCAGTGTTGCCAGGTGTGGTGGCGCATGCCTGTAATCTTAGTACTTGGGAAGCTGAGACAGGAGGATCACAGGTTCAAGGCAGCCGTAGGAACTTAGCAAGTTCCCTCAGCAATTTAGTGAGACCCTGTTTCAAAATAAAAAAATAAAATAGGGCTGCAGTGTAGCTTAGAGGTGAGGTAGAATGCCTCTGGGTTCAATCTCCAGTACAAAAAAAAAAAGAAAGAAAGTCAGTGTCTTCAAATAAAGAGTGAATACTTTGGCATTTATAGGTAAGAAATAGATGGCACCTACTATTTAATTTCTAGAGGTGTGCTTGGTATCATTGAGAACCACTACACAGATGAGAAATGCAGTAATAGAGATTGAAATAAGTAAACAACATTCAATAAAAGTCATCAATGTGAAATTTTATTTCAACAGATCTCTAAGATCTAAAGTAGGACTTAAGTTGTTTGCAAATTTATGAAGATAACTTTAAAGTTACTCTTACTTGGTTCTTGTTTGTCTTATATAATGAACCTTTTGTATCTTATGGTTGGAGAGAAATTCAGTTAATAGTATTTTCCATGAGATGCTCATCAATCCAGAACACAAAAATAATCATCTTTATTCTAGAATACTTTTTGGCATAAGGAAACAAAAAAACTATCAATGTCTTTGCTTTTTTACCATCATAACAGCATCAAAGTACAAAAATAATATTGGAATTTGCATTTCCTTTCCTATTTAAAAAATAATCTTATAGAAGGGTAATGGGGGAGTGGACATGATCAAAGTACATTATATAGAAAAAAAGTAATCGTGCCAAGTCTCTTTATTTTGCTAAGTATGGCTCCCAGCAAAAATCTTTAATTATCACCAATTTTACCTGTTTTGAACTTTTCCAATGAAGTGTCCCCTTAGGTTGTATAGCAGCTAAGCTTGTATTTACCTATAGTATTAAATAATAATAAAAGGATGGATCAAATATCCTTCTCATTTCCTTTTTTACGTAGATATTTCCATTTTCAGAATTTCTTAATGTAATTAATTTCATTGTACCTTCCCCCATAAATTATTGAAAAATAATTCTCTGGTTATATATGCTCAATTATAATTTGAGAATTATAAAAAATTACTATGTCTGTGTATAAATGACTTGAAGTCTGCCAAGTCCCTGGTACAAAGAAGATCTCTGTGGACGTATTTTATAGAGCTACAATGGCCAAAATAAAATAAGCAGTTATGGAAGATAGGCATTCATTTATTTAAAACATTCATAGTTCATGCAAGCCTTGCTAGACGAAAGCATGTAAGGTTGGTGGTGTTGCTGTGATTCGCAAATTCATTCTTAGAAATGTGTTAGGACAGAAGGTCTAAGCAAACTGTAATTATGCAGAACCCACATCGGCCTCTCCATGTGCTGATTAAGTAACAGTAATTTTTCTATCCTCTCAAGTTCCATAGACTTCTAGGTCACAAGATCTCCAAAAACTTGATGAAGTTATGATGGGAAAAAGACAGAAAGAGCAAACCAATGTTAGCTAAGCTGTTGATTTTTACCATTTTATTGTAACAAACATAACTATAGAATAATCTACATTTATAGAGGTAAAGACTATTCTCAATACAGAGAGACTTACATTTCATAAGTTCATGCCAATGACATTTGGGGGAATCTAGAATATTTTTCTATTTTTCCATCATACCCTCTGTCTCTGGCATTTCTAGGTTTTGCAGCTACAGAAACATTAATTACTTCATAACATATCTTAGACTCTTTCCTGGTAATCGTGGCCTGAATACAGATGAGACTTTAAGAGCACATGTGTACTGATCATGCACACACACATACCTTGTAATTTATTCAAGATATCTTTCTTTTATCAATACTCCATCTTCTCATTAATGTTTCTGATAATGTCTCATGCTATCATCATTTGGTGATGTGATATTTCAAGACCTAACTGAGAAGATAATCTAAATTTCTTGCAGGTTTACAAAGAGCATTAGTACAATTGTAGTGATTTTGACAAGATGCAAAACATAGCGTTTCAAAAATGCCTACATGGGCCAAGGGTAGTGGTACACACCTGTAATCCCAGTACTTGGGAGGCTGAGACAGGAGGATCTCAGGTTCAAGGCCAGCCTCAGCAACTTAGCGAGGCCCTAAGCAACTTAGTGAGACCCTCTTTCAAAATAAATAAAAAAAAAATAGGGCTGGGGGTGTGGCTCAGAGGTAAAACATCCCTGGATTCAATCTCCAGTACCACATACACACAAAAAAAGTGTCTAAATGGTTTTGTTCAATTTATTGATAGTAAAACTTTTTGAAAATTTCAGGGGGCTAAATTTCCTGTGAAATTCATCTTTCTCAAGTTAATCTAGATGAATAAAATATTATAATCCAAACTAATTAGTAAATACTTAATGTGTGGGCTACAAAAACAACATAAATATGCATACATTACTATATTAGAAACCCCCAGCACCACTATCTCTAAAAAGTTAACTATAATATGATGAGCATAAAGCTAAATTGCTACTATATTCACTTACTGTCTTTCTTCAGTTTAAATAATTTTTTTTCTATTTCCATCTGGGCCCTTAAACTTAGAAGCAAAATTTCCCAGTAGGTACTATTTATGATCTAGGCTTTTCTAATTATATAAGAATATTATATTATTATTGTATAATATAATATCCTTAACCTATGGTATCCTTCCACTGATATTATATTAGTTTACTACACCTGCCTCCTTGACTAAATTTAAATGTTAGGCCAGTTCTGTTAAAGCTCTAAAAAGTCTACTTGAGTATGTTAAGGTCTAATCTAAACAAAATTGTGGATTTGAGCACATAGGTTGAGGTAGGGAACAAGAGAGATTCTCGTATAACCATTCACTTAAAATCCTAGCCCAGTAGTATGCTAATGCATTTCCTATGAGTGACTGTGGAAGGATCAGTATCTGTGGTCATTGCTAGATTACCTTCAGGAACAAAACCAAAATATGTCCTTCACAAGATTGCTCCCACCTTCAAACACAACGTAGGTGTAGGAACACCATGCCTTACTCATCTTTGTATCTCCCATAATGACTAAGCATAGCTTCATTGTCTATAGCAG
Organism: Glis glis; assembly: GCA_004027185.1. NCBI lineage: Eukaryota > Metazoa > Chordata > Mammalia > Rodentia > Gliridae > Glis > Glis glis. The sequence goes on along the minus strand of PVJS01000542.1, from coordinate 119,534 downwards.
GTGCAAAATCAATTCGCTTAAATTTAAATACATACTCGAACTGAACTTGTGCATTCACGATTCCTTATCTTAAATGCACTCATCCCCCATGAGCTAACTTTACTTCAAATGCATTTCTCCCCATAAGTGTTTGATCACTAAATCTTTAGGGGAAAAAAAAATCTTCAGAAGAAAAAGCTGGTGGGCAAAGATCTGTAGCTGCAGTGTGGGCCAGTGTGACCCTTTGGGATCAATAGGAGTCTGAGTAGGGTGGGATATGCGAATGGCGGCCTCTTTAACTAATACAAAGGTGCCAGGGAAACACACACACACAAAAAAAAACCTCAACAACCCGCTCTTTTCATTTCTTTCCTCACCAGCTGATTACAGGAAAGAGTTTCAGAGGAGCCATTTACTCTCCAAATTAAGCAAGGAGTAGAGTGAAGGATCTTTTCCTATTTTTATGAATTTATCTAGGGTATTTGTTTAGCAGAGCGCTTCAAGCTGCACAGTGCTTTCCTTGTTGACTAGTTTCCATCAGCAGCGGCAATTAGCAGTGGTTTCCCAGGCAACCATTCTGTCCCCTACTGAGAAAAAAACCTTTTCTTGACAGGAGCATTCTGTCTTAAATTGTTTTGTTTTCCTTTTCCACAAGTGTACAGTAGGCTTATTTGTCATTTCTTTTTAACATAGCATTATTATGCCTGTGATTCTTAAAAGCAGAAACATTTACTGGCTTTTATACCCATATGGTTACATTTACTGTCAACGTCTCTTACCTTGCTCTTAACAACCTGAAAGAAATCAACAAAAAGAGAAAAAGAAAAGAAATCAAGAAAAATACATTCTCAGGCATATGCCAACTTGCCTGGGCTTTGTGTTCACTGTCTAATTGGTGAACCTTTACATGTTCAAGTAATCACAGCTGGTCCTGATAAAAACCCAAAGGGTAACACATTCAAAAACAAATTTCTGGGTCTAACAATGCCATGTATATCAGTCAGAAGCAAGTTAGAATTTTTAGGGCTATCAAAAAAGTTTCAACACTATTGATGTTATTGTTAACCAACCAAGCAATAATGGTAGATTAATATAACAAAACTACTAAACTAAAAATACATGTTAAAAACAAGGCCTGAGCCTGTCTTTAAAATTTGACATGATAAATACCATGACCAGAAGGGCATTAGAGTGGTATCGTGTGAATCAACATCAAGGAGAAAAACAGGACTGCAATGGATGTAAATGCAGAGTAGAGCCCAACAACAGTAGAGCAAAATTTGAGTTACGTGCATTCATCATCTTAGTTTAAATAAGCAGTGGCAAGAGCTTGATATATTGTCTCTTAGGCAGTGGCCAAACATTCAAGAAAGAAGGTATTCATTGGGAAAGATTACAGTTCATCTCAACAGCTGACAAAAACTTTTAGACCTTACCTACATTACGTTAATCAGATACACAATTTAAATGAGTACTTGATATATGTTATGTCATATAACTGTCACAACATACCAAACAATGAATAACACTTTTATTTTCACTAAGATAGGGAATCTGAAGGTTAGCAAGATTGTCCCCAAGCCATGTTTTAGTAGCAGAATTTGACCCCACGTTTTCTGACACTAGAACCTGCTCTTATGTAAATTATTTACACTTCCCTGATGTCAATCAAAGTGATAGCTAAAGGAGGCAATAAGTTGTTTCCATCCATTATTTTTCCAGTTTTTCTACCTAGAATATGTGTTAATGTGTGGGTTAAGAAATACTGACAAGAAATAAAAGTGCCTAGTGTAACAGCTTGTTTAATAAACCTTGTGTAACGATATAATATCTATTCATTCGTTAGGTGAACTGTAAGAAGCTTAGTGTGGTACCTTTTCGGTGCTATCAGTAGCTTTTGTGGATGAGTTTCAATGAGTTTCTTATACCTATTTACCTCCTGTATGTTTTTAACCAGCATATTTCCCCAATATCAAGACCAAATATTATTTCTTTCCAGAATTTAATTTATCTAATGAGGACCGCTTTGATATTCTTTTCTGAATACTGACCCCATCTCTGGCTGCACAGAATAAATCTTCAAGGCTCTACTTTTTATCTCTCTATGGTGATGATGCTATCTCTTATTACTCTGTTCCCTGGATTGCATATTTAAGTCATTTAATTTTATATCAGCCTATAACTGGTAACCTTTTTAGAAGTTATGAGATGAATTTGATTCAATAAAATTGCTTCTAATGTTTTCCTTCCAAATTGTTTGTAGGCAGATCCACTTCCTAGATTAATTCCAAGTCTTCATTTATCTTTGCTATGACACGATTTTACAGCCATGTTATGAGATACTTTTCTATTACTTGTAGAAACTTGTCTCATTACCATATTGATACTGATGATAAAATAAGAACACATGTAACAAGTTAATATCCAAATACTAGTCATAAGGTTATTACTGCAATGTGAAAACTGTTAATTAATTGAAATCCTAACATTCACGAAAGAGAAAATAGAAACATCACACATAATACTTAACTAAGATAATTTCTTATGTAAACTAAAAACTGTCCACTTCCAAAAAATGTTAGAAGTTCAAAAGAAAGACAGTTGAGCCTTTCAAAGTATTAGATCACACACACACACACACACACACACACACACACACACACACACAAAACAAATATTAGCTTACAATACACAATAAGTTTTCAGGTATGAAGATATATGTTGCCTATCAGTTACATATAATGAATAATAATTCTTCCATTTGTGTATAGTATAGAGTCATCTTTCATCTTCTCAATAACTAAGTCCTATTTCTAAATTTACAACTTGTTTAGAAGGAAAACAGAGAATGGAAAGACAAGAGAATAGGAGGTGGTGAAAGTAAGCAGTACAGAGAGAAATGTATTCTAATCTCTTACCTCACGAGGGCTTCTCCTGTTGCTCATCCTTCTCAGGAGGTGATAGGGTTACCAAGCCTTTTGGCGCATCATCTAGAAGATGCTCCCGAATTGGGACTTGCTGGCAGGAATCTTGAGCAGATGGTAGCCCAGGGAAGTAGGTACGAAGCCAGAAAATAAAAAACAAAGACAATGTTTACTTCTCTCATAGCTTTGTCTTAGAGAAAATACTTCCCTTGGCCATCAACATCACTGAAAGTGGAGTTAACAGCATTATTAGACAGTCATAAGAATAAAAGCCTCCTGGGGTTGGACCATGGTGGACATCACAGTTGCTCTTTCTTGAAAGTGGAAATATTAAAGAAAAAAGTCCAGAGGAACATAATGACTAAGCAAAAGAAAAACACCTTAGTGAAGATCTGGAAGTCTTTCTTTCATTTGAGCTCCTTGATGTGCCAGGTCTATTATATAATTATGTAATCGAATCCCCACATCAACCTGTGAGACGTACTATTATTATTTCAATTTTTAGTTTTTGCGGTACTGGGAATTGAACCCAGTGGCATTCTACCTCCGAGCTACACCCCCAGCCCTATTTTTTACTTCTTTATTTTGAAACAGGGTCTCACTAAGTTGCAAAGGGCCTCACTAAGTAGCTGAGGCTGACCGCAAACCCAGATCCTCCTGTCTCAGCCTCCCAAGTAATGGGATTAAAAGGCTGCGCACTGAGATACAATGAGTTTGAGTAACTTTCTTAGTGTGAAATCACTAGACAGCAACAATGTTAGAGTTCATAGCTATAGTTTTTAGAATGAAAGTCCATAAGATTTCCTCTAATTTACCCTAAAAAGATAGCTGCCCTCTAAATAGGTAAAGATATGTTGCTTTAATCTACACAAAAATAAAATTAGCTTGTTAGTAAGCTCTTATTCAACTGCAAAACTTCAGCACATTTTTAAATTAGTTTTCTCTCAGACAAAAACCAATAAAATTCTAATTTCCTCTAATTTCTCATCTAAAATATCATATTTCCTGAAACTGAATTACCTTTCACAATTTTAATGTGATACTGACAGATACAGTACATGGATGGGGGGAATGGATGGATGGATGGATAGATGGATGGATGGATGCATTTAGTAGATATGCATAAGATAGAACGAAGATTTTAAGACATACCTTATAGCGTTTACATTTTACTTATTTATTTTAGTGTGTGTGTGTGTGTGTGTGTGTGTGTGTTGCTGGAGATTGAACGCTTGAACGCAGGGCCCTGTGTGCTCTAGGCAAGCACTCTTCCACTAAGCTATATCCCCCGCCCACGTTTTCATGTCTATAGGTCTGGTTTTGTGGCTGCCTTCCCTTGTCTTTTAGGTTTGTTTGGCACATTTACCCTTAATCTTCCCCGAACTTATCCAAACCCTGAGTGAACTTGCTCCTGTCCCAGGAGCCATACTATTAAGATAAAGTTCACCCAGGAGATCAACCGATTAGGCCTCTGCGGGGAGACGGCCGTCTCTCATTCTTTAGGGAAAACTGCCATTGCTTTGCTGTTAGAAGAAGACTGCAAGTTGCCTGGACCAGTTGAAATCCCCAGAATAATCCTATGCTGTCTTCCTAAATTCGCCATGAAATTTAGATGTAGAAATACACTATTTCCTATTTATAAAGATTTAATAATATTATTCTTCAAAAAAATGTGAAGATGTCAATTAAGCCAATAAGAACTTGGCTCCCACACAGCCTGTTAGATTATTCTTAAAATAGCATGTCTCAAAATCTGTTAAATTCTTTTAAAGAAAAAAAATTACCAATTCTTTCAAGATTGGATTAAATTATTTTTCTCACAGTTTTGCTTTAATCTATACAAAAATAAAATTAGCTTATTTATAAGCACTTATTCAACTGCAAAATTCAAGCACATTGTTAAATTAGTTTTCTTTCAGACCAAAACCAATAAAATTCAAATTTCCTACAATTTCCCATCTAAAATAAACAACGTTGTTCTTCTGAAACTAAATTACCTCTCACAATGGAAATGTGATACTGGCAGATATAGTGCATTTTATTAGGTTGGAAATGTCCACACTGACTGGAGACAAGTAATCATTCAATTCTCTTTCACTTTTATCTATTTAGACTATTTTAAAAGCCCATTTTCAAGCTAGGTGTGGATCACAAGTTCGAGGCCAGCCTAGGCAACTTTGTGAGACCCTATCTCAAAATATAAAATAAAAAGGGCTTGGGGTAAAATAAAATAAAAAGGGTTCAGTGGTAGAGCACCCCTAGGGTTGATCCCCAGTAACATACACACACACAATTATTAAGTGCCTCGTGATGTTATTTGGCCTACACTTGTTTGAATATGTCCTTTCTTCCTTTATGTATTGGGCTCATCTCAGTTTTCTTCTATTATTCCTCAACATTTAAAATAATCCTAAACAATGTCAAAATTGTATTCTAAATACAATCCCAAACAAAAAGACTGAACTAAGGTAGCACTGCTCAAGTATAAGCCAATAGATACTTAGATTATTTGTATTAGATTCCCTTCCCAACCTAAAAGCATAAGTAAGCAAGTACTCAGGGACCCCAATGTAAGGAATACTGTTCTAAAATACATCAGATTCCTAAACAGAAATAGAATAAATGGGATAATTTGGGGGTTTAAAATTAATAGCTCTAATAACAAATATGTATTTGGTCAAGATATTAGAATAACAAGTTTGTATCTGATTTACATAAACATAATAAATACATCATAAATAAAGCCTTTCATGTTAATTTTTCATACTTTCAAAAAATGTGTTAAGCATCCAGTCTGAACTCAGCAAAAGAAACTTCAAGAATTGCAAACATGATAGAGGAGAGTCCTTGGCTAGGGAACTTTATGTAGCAGGGGAAATAAAACACGTGTCCCAGCACAATTCCATGCAATATGGACTAAATGCCACAGGAAGATACTAAAGTTTGTGTAAGTGCTAATAAGAAGGTGCTGGAATGATCCAGAAGACACCAGGATTCTATGTATCTCTCAATTTCTGCTGTGCTTGCCCCACTTCTCCATTACTCCCCATTTTCCATAAAACTCTGGGGTGCTAGAAGAAGTTCTCTCACTCTACTGATGTTTAAATACCTGAATTGCATTGAAAACTAATATATGTGATAGTTCTCAAGACCTAAAATAATTCTTTTTGTAGTATTATTAAGAAACTTAGAAATCTAAGAGCTGTTTTAGAAATAAATTTAATTTTCTGTAGCCCTTTCTCCAGTATTCTTTCCCATTGAAAAATGTCACTTTAGGAGCCCATCCTGCCAGGGGATGTTCAGAGAAACTCACCCAGCAGCCTGGCCTCATGACAACACACAGGTTCCTCCTCTACTGCCCCCCTCACTGAACAGCACAGCCATTAATCTTCCTTATGACTCTTTGGCAACTGTTAGTGTGATTTATTAGCTTGAAGCAACTGAAAACTTCTGTTCACTAAAATCAAACAAAAAATGCTAGTAAGATAGTATTCCCTTAGAAATAAAATATTCATTTTCTCCAGTGTAACCTCTTTACCCACTGTTTCCTCATCTGTAAAATGGGAGTAGTAATAGTAAAAAAAAATCATTAAAATGATGAAGGCAAACACCTTAGCAGGAGTGTTTGGCACATAGCAAACGCTCTAATATTTTAAAAATCTTGCTTCTTCTACTCTTAACTGCTACTCACTCTAGATAAAAGTGTTTACAGTGCATCCCTTAAAAATATGCATAGTGAAGTGACTAATAAAAATCAGGAAGTTAAACACATAAAGGAAAATTTACTTAATCTGGTTTTTAAAATTCAGATAAATTCTGTGCAACCGGTTGCTGACCCCAGAAGCCTGAGTTCACCATATTCTCTGTCGTCCTGGTGGGTGGATGAAGCATCTACAGAATAGGTGGAATCTAAACGAGCTAGCCAGGTGGAAACAGGCGGATCTCCCCCAACCTGCTTGTGAATATGGAAATTGGATCATGCGTCATAATAAAATATCAATAAAGAATTTATTCTAATATCTTGACCAAATTATGAGAACAAATCTCACCACACCCTTATTGTATACAACCTGATTCTACTAGGACTGTAAATGGATTTATTTCTTCCTATGGTAGGTGCTTTTGCATCTAATGTATCATTGCCATGTATTTTATTAAAATGCTGTCCTGTTTTTCATAATTTATCTTACTTACACTGGACCATTTAATCACAAAAACATATTTCGAGTCATTTTCTTTAGGTTTGAAATCGTGATATTTTTGCAAATGTACATAGAAATTCATTTGAATGATTTTTTCTAGAATAGTGTAAGAAAACTATAAAGCATTTTAAGTTAAATCCAAATAAATCCCCTCTTTTCCCTTTGAATTTATTAGCTACAAAGAAATTAATTTGTTTCAGTTTATATAAACAACTTTCAAAAATCAAAATGCCATAAAAATTAAGTAATTATTTCCCTTTAGATCCCTTAGTTCTATATTCATTTTGCTTAAATCCCAAAATGCCAACCAATTCCTTTTCTTAATCTTCTTCTTTGGTGTGTGTGTGTGTGTGTGTGTGTGTGTGTGTGTGTGAGAGAGAGAGAGAGAGAGAGAGAGAGAGAGATACCTGCAATTTTAAAAAATTATATTGTATTTTTTGGGGGGGAGAAGAGAGCAAAATTGAAACCCTAATCCACTATATTGTTCGGTTACTTTTCCTGCTTTGCACTCATCACTCCGTCTTCTTTTGTTCCTGTTTATTACAGAGGAGGTGTCTGCAAGGATAGTTCAAGTGGTCACGGCTGAGGCTGTCGCGGTCCTGAAAGGTGAACAAGAGAAAGAAGCTCAGCACAAAGACCAGCCCACAGCTCTGCCTTTAGGTAAATGAGAAGAGCCTCCGTAGGGGCTGGGTCTACCTGCCCTGGTCACAGCATAGCGTCTTCATGTTCAAAAGATGGGTTTATCTGGCACATCATCCTCATCTATGCATGCATCCAACACCTGTACTAAGGTGCTCTGGAACCTATTTTCACCTTCTTCAACAGGCTCATTTTAGTATTTTGGCAATTTTTAGGGTGTTAAAATTACAGTTGGATATTCTCCTAAGTGGCCCTTAATTGTTTATTTTCTAGATACTCATAGGATTGCATACCCCCCCACACACACACATAGGAAAAAATGTACTAAAACTTCAGCTAGAAGTTTTTTTTAAAAAAAATTGGGTTTTTGTAAATGGCGATCTATATTATAGTATTGTTTTGGTTTCCCTAAACTGGCTACACAAAACCCAAGCCAGAGCTTTGTTAGAATCATCACTGATTGTATCACATATGAAGTACTGACCATCTGGTTCATCTAAGGGCACTGGGATAGCATTGCCCTCTCCCCTGGGCACAAGTCAAACGCCTTTCAGTGCCAGACAGGTAATGCAATGCCTGCCTGCCAGGAAAAAAAAATAACAGCCCCTGGATTGCTTCCTCTACTAAGATAGATACATAGATACATAGATACATAGATACATAGATACATAGATACATAGATAGATGATAGATATATAAGATAGATAAATAGATAGATAGATAGATAGATAGATAGATAGATAGGTAGATAGATAGATAATGTCTATACATGAAAAGATACAAGGAAAAAGACTCTCTTAGGCTCAACATATCTATTTCACAGGTACATATACCCTATCTGTAGAAAGGCATGGCCTTTAAAGCCTAAAATTAGTATATATCCATTTTCCTATCTTACAGTCTAATGTTTCCTTAGTATTTTATTTTCTGATAAGTCCTCCTTCAAATGTCTATCAAAAAGTAAGCAATGAAAATAATTCACTCTCCCAGAATAAGTTTGAATATACTTGGTATTTTTAATACTTAGTATTTTGATTATGAAGGATTTTCTCTTAAAACAGAAAGGAAAATTATCTAATCTAAAACATTAACTTCAGTCTATTGTTCATTTCTTTTAAAGAAAACCCAGTTATTAAGTTTGAATTTTTATGATGTGCTATGCAAAAACCACAGGGTCAAGGAACTAAAAGGTTTACCTGTCCTTCCTAAACTGCCTCTACCAATTGCTCTATGAAATTGCAATTTATGTAATCTTTAAAATAGCTTTAGCCACTGGCCTTAAGTGAGAGGTATCTCCTTTTGAAATTCCTTCCCCCTCCTATGAGGGGTCACAAGGAAGGTAAGTGTCCTTCCAGGTATGGTAGCACATGCCTGTAACCCCAATACTTGGGAGGCTGAGGATCATCGGTTCGAGGCCAGCCTCAGCAATTTAGCAAGACCCTCAGTAATTTAGCAAGACACTGTTTCAAAATAAAAAATAAAAATACATTTGGGGGTGTGGCTTGGAGGTAGAATGCCCCTGGGTTCGATCTCTAGTACCAAAAAAAAAAAAAAGGTAAGTGTCCTAAGAAGTAAATCCTAGAGTTATCTGGTAACTGGGAGCGGATCACATCTTTTAGAACCTTTCTGTCCTCTTCACTTGTAAGGCCATGGCCAGAAGTTGACTGGCTCCCACTAGTCCACATTTTCTGTCTGGAGGTTGTCCAAGGCTGTGACAGTTCCATTTCTCTTTTCTGAGAATACACAGAGAAGATGCGTTTTGACATTAGACTCAGTGGGCAAATTTTTTTTTTTTTTTGTGTGTGTGTGCGTGTGTGTGTTTGGTACTGGGGATTGAACCCAGGGGTGTTCTACCTCTGAGCTATAACCCCAGCCCTATTTTCTTATTCTTTATTTTGAAACAGTATCTCACTGGGTTGTGGAAGGCCTCACTAAGTAGCTGAGGCTGGACGCAAACCTGCAATCCTCCTGTCTCAGCCTCCCAAGTACTGGGATTACATGCATGTGCCACCATGCCCAGCTGCAAATGTTTTTTTAAAAATATGTCAGATAATATAACTGTGAATGATCAGGGTACATTTGTTTCCAGATCAAGCAGTTGATACAATAGAGCATTCAAATATTTTTTTCAGTCTGACTAGCATAATCCAAACTAAAATGCCTGCCTGTGTGTGTGTTTATATGGTATATTAAGGTTAAAATAAAATGTGATTAATTGAATAAGTAGACACAAATTAAGGAGATTAATGTTATAATGTCAGCAGTCATCTTGAATCCATTTTTATGGAGAAGAAATGATTTTTTAAAAAATATGAAATGCTTATCTTATTTTTTAGGTTATCAAAACTATATGAAGCAGGGCGTGGTGGTGCACACCTATATTCCCAGTACTTGGGAGACAGGGGGATCACAGGTTTGAGGCCAGCCTCAACAACTTAATGAGACCCTCAGCAACTTAGTGAGACCCTGTTTCAAAATAAAACATAAAATAGGGCTGGGGATGTAACTCAGAGGTAGAATGCTCCTGGGTTCAAGCCCCCAGTACCAAATATATATATATATATGGTACTGATTCACATGTATATGGATCAGGTAATTGGCCTAAAAATAAGTCAAATGCAGGTCATGATTGAGTCTCTCCCTGAATTACAGAGAGGTCTCTTTACAAAGGGAAGAGCTGCCTACACGTCTACTGGTCTTAGAGGATTAATTGTTGTGTCTCATTTCTCCATTATTTGATCTGTAGCAGCTGAAGAGACAGCTAATCTGCCTCCTTCTCCACCCCCATCGCCAGCCTCAGAACAGACGGTCCCTGTGGAGGAAGGTAAGGCCTGGACCTTGCAGGTCTGTCTTCTCAAAAAAGGCTAAATACTAACCTTCAGTCCATAGCACGCAGACTTCAGTACTGGTTAATATGAGACTCAGCTTCGGAGCTGCCTGTTTCAAATAATCAAGAAGAAACTAAGTCGTTAAGTAAATATATAATCACTTCTCTCCATCAAGTCGGTAGAAGAATATGACATATAAAAAAGGAAAAGTCTGCCAGATAAAGGCAAAGGTAACATGGTGTTTACATTGCTAGAATAACTGTGGGGAACCCAGTTTACTTCTTGTAGTTGGCTTTGACAGAGAAGATACAATCCCATCTTGCAAGTGACTGAACAAAAATAAAAGTAACTGGAATCCCCCCTTACAGTAGAAGTCACGTTTACTGATGGAAGCGTCAGGAATTGTCTCTGCTTTGCTCACCGTTATATTGCCAAGACCTTCCCCAGGGCCTGCCCCGCAGCACACTGCCAATAAATATTAATGAATAAATGAAGAATGTAATGAATAAGTGATATTGAGAGCAGGGAACTAGACGCTTGAGACCATGGCTCCGCTCCTGCTGAGACCCGTTATTGTCCATGCATCTATTTATGCACTTGCCCAGCATGGAGTACCATGTCAGCTTTCCCGTGCCCATTGATAAAACAGAGGGATGCCTTTGAAGGGTGTCCATTCAGAATCCCAGATGAAGGGCACTAAACTAAATTATATTGAAACAACCATCCCGACTTAGCTCTCCTCTGCCTGCTCCTGTAACTCTCAAAATGATACACCCAGCTGAACTGACCTAAGCCAGAGAAACAATGATGTCTTGTTTTTAGTTTCCATAAGCTAAAGCCAGAATTTTAAAACTATTCCCTTTTATTCATTTATCTCTCCTTTTGTTGTCACTTCAGAGACCAAGTTACTGTGTTAAAAACTGAGTAACATGGATCACAGAAGACTTGCCTTTATATAATTTGTGATCAGGTTCTTTAAAATATTCTTTGATTTCCTAAATACAAAAAAGACAAATTACTGACCTACATATTTTTAACTCCAATACGTTATTTATTATTATTTATAAATTAATTAATTAATTAATTAATGTATTTATTTATTTATTTATTTTTGGTCACAAAGACATTCAGGTGGGCAGGAAGATACAGTGTTCTAGGAAGTTGGTCCATGGCTATCAGATAGTGAGAAAGCGAGTAAACAGACAGCAGTTAGGCGGGGTTGGGGACCTGGATTTCACCCCAATGTAGTGGGGAGCCTTACATGACAGTCATATTCCCTCGGGTGATTGAAAATGTGTCTGAGCTCCCACTTAAGCCATTCAAGGGTCAGAGAATCCTCTTAGCAGAGAAAAGGAGATGATGTGGATGGAGTTGCCCTACTCCAAAGTCGGCTGCAGGTCAAGCGATTGACTCTTTTCCCTCTGTGGGAATTGAAGCTGACAAGGGCGCAGGGTCCTCCCGGCCACCTGGGAGTTCCCCCAGCCTGCTTTCTGGAGGGCGATATCGTGGATATAAGGACAATCTGAATGGCTAAAATACAGAATCACCTTCACATTTGGGTTACTCAGGTGTCAGCTTTCCCTGAAGCTCAGAAATGCTTCCCCAAGCCGTATCCACATATTCAGGAACAACGCATCGCATCTTACTTCCTTGAAAGAAATTCAAAGTTATTTTCAAACCTAACATTTTTTTTAAAAAAAAAAGCATTTGCTTTCAAATATATAACCATCTTTCGAGTTACATGAAAAATATATGTATATATTTTATAAATATTCTCACCTTATATATGGAAAAGATATCTGGTCTAGACAAAGTACTGCCTTTTATTTTAAACCACACTTAAATTATGTGCAACAATTATTAGCTTTTTTAAAAAAATGTTCAGTTTTGTCAGAAAATAAATTAGTGACAAGTCACAAGATAGGCTTGAAATGCTCAATTTTTAAATCTGATTGGTTTATAAAGATCCACCAGCACTACTTCCATTGATGTACTGCTTGTAGCAGGTCTGCTGGAAATGGAGCAGGGGGGTCTCTTTGCTTTACCTAGGGGATTATTTTCCCCCCTTGATACAACATCAAACAACTTTAAGGGTACAATGATTGCCACAGTCAGATCCTTTTATACAAATGGAAGAGAGCTCTTGGATTAAATTGAGTAATTCAGTAATTATGAGTATATACTAACTTTTTATTCATTATCAAACATTTTTAAAGCTGCTCTTTCCCAAAGGGAAAAACATGAAAGCTTCCACTGAAAAGAATTTAAGATGTTAATCACCATCATTTATAAATATTTATTATAATCGATGTAATATTAATAATTCCCAGAACATATACTTATTCTGGGGAATCATTTACAAGGGATTTTGGTGAAAAAACTCAACAAGTAGCACACTTAGAAAGGAGACCATGGTACAGTTATCCAAGACTGTACTAATTATCGTGTTTTCAAATGAACCTCCCTTTTCTTTGTGGCCTAACTACAATTGTTGTCATTAGGACTGAGCTGTTAGAATTTGGAAGCCCGTGCAAGCACAGTGGAATCATGGGAAACAGAACGAGCCATGCTTCTGCCCTCTTAGGTTACTAGGGTAGTGTTTTCCTGTTGTCATAGACGTGGCGACATAATAATTGCTGCTCTGAACGCAGGTTCCCTCCCAGAGCCTTCAGAGGCAAATGGAGGAGTCCTTAACCCAAAGCTGGAGGGATGGAGAGGGCCTAGACATGGCAGCGATTAACGTAAGCAGGGCCAGCTGCCTTTAGCCATCCGCTGGGGGGCAGAAGCTGTGGTGCCCACACAGACAAAAATCGGAGTCAATGGTACCCCGTGAGGTGTAGTCTCTCATAAAAGTGACTACTCGTTTCTACCAAAGGGAGCTGACAAACCGCGTCTGGGTTTTGGGGTGGCAAACATTGGTTTAACCCAATACAAATTTTCAAATGCTTTTATTTTTTTAAAAAACATCTTCAAACAAACTAAGGAAAATTTATTCCTCCGTTGAAACCAGGTAAGCTTCATTTCTGAAGATTAGAGTTATTCAATAGGACTATCTAAAAGACCGAGGTTCCCAAAATCACCCAGTTCTTTTACATACATTATTAAATGAAATAGAATATTTTGAGGAAAAAAAGCAGAATTACCAAAAGCATGCCCACTGATAGTAAAAGGATGAATGCATTCAATCGTTACCTCAGACATCAAAAACAACTGTTTACAAAATGAATTTAACTTTTGCTAAATCTCTCAACTCCAATTGTGATGTGTCAAATGAAGGGAAAGAGCAGAAATCCGTGAAAACATGTCTACATCCACTGAAGACACAGCTGCTAACATATATGGAGTTAAACACTGTGCTTGGCACTTTCACAAATACCTAATTTAATTCTACCAGCTATAGGCATTTCTCCTTTTTCTGCCAAAGATGTCATGGCTTATGTCTGGCTGAGTGGTTTATCCAGAATTCACATCTAAATCTAAATCCTGCAACCCACAGTTGTACTACATCCCTAAAGCTGTCTCTTGCCAAGTTTCTTACTGTGGGACTTTAGAACTAAATTATCTTCAAATGGGAGTTTGTTTGGTTTGTTTTTTGTTACAAGCCACTATACAATGTCCTTTTTCTAAAACCACCATCAAGCAAGTATTCCATTTATTTATAATTATTTGTACCTCACTCCCATTGGGTGTGACCCCAAAGCACCTGTCACACACAACTCCTCAACAAATGAGAATCTGATGTCTTCTGTCGTTATCACTAGAAGCAAGTGCACTGGACTTCGCTAACCCCCGAAGCAGAAATTCCCTGGCTTTTCTCTGGAGCTTGTATTGTAGCTGGGCTTCACTCACAGGTCCTAAATGGAGACTAGGAGCACAGATAGCACGTAGAACACTTGACTTTGCCAGACACGCCTTTCGAAGTTGTCGTGGCTCAGGACCAAACACTACAGAGAAGCTACTTTTCCACTGTAGTCCTTAAAGCTCCTGTTGATGCTTCTGTTGTTCTCTGGTAAAAATAGAAAATACTGCTACTTTGGGGATGTTACAGATTTGAAGTAAGACCTAGGGATGTCCTTACATGTGGGTACTTATAAAAAGCAATGATGACAAAAAAGAGGGGGCTAGAATCTTCCACAAATTAAAATATCCAACCAGTATTGCCTCTAACTACAAGCGCCCAATTTTCAATGCTTTAGTTTTCTACTGTAGACTTCTCTACATCCCAGAAAACAAATGCTGAAAAGCAGAGAGACCAATACCCTCTTTTCACTTATTGATTATTCATGCAATCTGTTGAACATATTCGAAGTTTTAGAAGTAGTCTGCATACGTGGGGAGTTTATAGTCTCAGAGAGTCACTGGGGAAATATGAATAGCTGGGAAATGTGACAAGTCCAGAGCCATGATTCAATTAGTGTTGTAGGCCAGATCTTGGACAATTATCTGCTCAGCTGAGAAAAGGAGCTAAGTTGAAATAAGACTATCAAACATTATTCCAGGCTTCTGTTATCCCACGATATAACAAGTATCATGGCTGAGAAAGTTCCAAGCATCCATCTAAAAGCAACTTCCATGGAATAATCAGTAAATAATGTGCTGCTCAAAAGATTGAAAGTATTCTTTCCACAGAGTTTTATTTTGGTATCCTTATGATTTCAGGCTTATTTCCAGTTGTCAGCACTTGGTTGCTGAAAATAAGTTACTGTCCTAAAAATATAGTGTACTTGCAAATTAATGCTCTAACTCTGCCTGCTTAAATTCTGATGGAAATAAAAGCTACATAGATAATGTAAACTTTTTTCTTATTATTGAGGATTATGAAATTTTAAGATTATTTCTAGATATAGGTAAGTAGTGATTAGTCAATTTGGTAAACTGCCACATAGGCCTGAGATGTCCTGTCTACATCATGTCAGAAGCTAAATAGTATTTGTTCTCATGGTCCTTAAAGCTCCTTGAATTCTACAAGAGTCCAAATATTAAGCAAACTGATCTGTAATTGTAAATTTAAGTAAGTATATTTAAATAATCCAAATTTCCAAGCCAACACACAGGAAAGGACAGAAATAGAAGCAGTTCCTTTAGCATTTCAGTAAGAAATATGCAATAAGAGATTTGAAATACAAAAACAGCCAAGAGGCAGTGGCAAAAATGAAAATGCATAGAATGAAGTCTTGATGAATCTGAAGCCAGCTCTAGAAATTCTCAGCTAATCATATCTGTATTCAGCTTTCAAAGAGAAGCAAAACATGAGGAAACAAGTTTTTAATATTAGGGACTCTCTTGAAACAATATATTGTACTTCTCCAGTCGTGCAGATGGGAATCAGTGTTTGTAATGATGCTCATGAGCCTTAGCATCCTATGAAAGAGCTATGCTGACTGCTTTCTCCTTAGGAATACAGGAAAGAGAAAAAAAAATGCTTTGTAGATTTTTCTTAACAGAATGAAAGTTAAAATCACTTTATGGTTATAGTCATTAACTAAAAAATGAATTAACCAAAGTGCTATTTATTTTTACATCCTAGATAATTAAAGTTGTGTTTCAAACAGGGACTGTTTTTCTCCATAGTCATACAGGCATGATAGTCTAACACCTTTTTTTTTATTTTTAAACTTATAAGAATGACATAAGAATGAGAAGAATTAATCTTCTTGAAGGGATTTCTTCCAATGGATGTATTGGTTTTGCAACGCTTTGTTTCTATTCCAATGTTTCCTTGGCTATTCTGACTTGTTGGAAAAGAATGTGCAGATAACGTCTACTTTGCAGCAGGGGTGGCAATGCTGTCAATTCCCTTAGATCAATGGCAAAACTGCTCCGAGGATAGTTTAAGCCCAGTGGTTACTGAAGCATGCATCATCCACACTCTCCCATCCTCCATCAGCTCAGTCCTGCCGACTCCCCCATCCTGCTGTGCTGCTGCCCTCCCTTTGTGTCTCATGGAGGTGTCTGTCTTGTCTGTCTGATCTTGTGTCTGTCTTGTCCAGTTCTCCCTGCAGTTTCTTCCTGTGTGTCTGTTTGTAGATGAAGGGGCTGAGGATCAAGTGGGTCCTCTACACAGGTTCCCCAGCCACGAACCTGCCACCAGCGGGGAGAGGCGTAGACTCCTAGCCCCCTCCATCTCAGTGTCTGTGCCTGATGATGACCCTTACAATTCCGATGAGGAGTACTATGAGCATCCTTTGTTCAGCTCAGAATGGACGGCCTCTAGTGCAGAGGCCCACTTAGGCCAGGAGAAAGGTGAACCAAGCATGGTCCCCTTTTGCTCCTCCTCCCCAGCCTGCAGCTCTGTCCACTCACATCATGTTCAGTGTGCCTCATCCTGGGGAGGGCGGAATGGGAGACTGTTTTTTCCATATGAAAGTGAAGTCCCTATATAAGTTGTATCCATTCAAAGGCCTCCAAATTTATATAAAAGAAGCCTTAGTTGAGGCATGTGAACATTGCCTCTTTTCATATCATTACTTCTAAGAAGATGCAGAGAGACAGAAAAAGAGGCAAAAAGAAAAAGAATCACTTCTTTCTGCTTCTTGCAAATAAATCAATTGAGAAAGAACATACTCCTTACCCAAACCAAAGAAGTACGCCCTCAGTATTGCAATTTTCCTCCTTGGATACATAATATTGATAGGATCAACCTTAAAGAGACTTAACCTTCTTTTTAGTGCTTTGTTAATATGATTGCTCTTTAAAAGGGAAAGATTGAAGAATCTGTTTAGAGCTGAATAAATGTTATGGAAGGAATTTACCTCCTCATTTCATTTAATTATCTGCAGAAAGTACAGAGGCTTCCCCAGGTGACTAAATCTTGGCTCAGCAGAGCTGAGCTCAAAGGAAGGACATGATTCAAAGCCTTTGACCTTGCAGCCTCATAAAGCTGGGAGACCCTCGTGTATAATCAGCAATGGTGAGGACAAAATAAATGGACCATGGGCTGCTATTTGTCTCATTCTAACTAGTAGTTTTGTAAGGAAAAAGAAAGTACAGCTAAAAATAGTTTTGCTTAGGTGAAGAGGTTATTTTCAAGTGAGGAAAATAACTTGTTCAGCTGCAGAAGAGTTTATTTTCCTATGGGACAATATTTAATGTGAGGGCAGATAGTTCCAAGACAAGAAGAAAGACGCTTTCAGCTCACCAACTACATCCCTGATAATAAGCTTCTTCAAGGGTCATTTTGAAGACAGAGATCTCCAGTGGCTCCTGCACGCTGATAAATTTAACCCACATTGAGTAAGACCAAACTCTTCCAACAGCGTAAACTTAAAACATTTAAGGAAAATATGGAATTTTTAATAAGGTAGCAGTGCAGTGGAGATAAACATAATTTATAAAAATGAGGAAATGGAAAACTACATAGTTACATGGAGTTGAAAACTTTTTTTTATTAATTTGATGAGCCTTCATCCAATAAGCTGCCATGAGTAGAGCAGCTATATTAATGTTCTTTTAACTGTAATAAAAAGCTATGCACTTAAAAAATTTCCTCAACAATAAGCTAGAATTAGAATTTTTAGAATGTTACTCACAAAATTTAATTACTAAAGTGGAAGTGTCTGAGTGCTGTGAAAAAGATAGATGAAGTAGTTCTCCCCACCCCCCAGGGTGTTAATAATTCTTAAAAAAGAATGTTCCTTTTCTTTCCATCTATAGTCTTTCCCACAGAGCCATTTAAACAATATACAGTTGTTTCATAGCAATTTCATAAGTATCTTCCATTTGCAGAACTATAAAACAGCTTATATATTTCCCTGTAATTCCTTGGGAGATAAGATGGGATTTCTTTATTTTTACTGGAATTTGAAGTGTAAATGAAAAACAAATTAGCACAGTAACTCATGACCTTCATAAGTTTGTTGTTTACATTTTTAATGTTGATATTTTCCCATGTGATGTATATCTTTTGAGGGGGCTATTTTGGTAGTTCCATTTTCATTCAATTATTTTTCATTAGTAACTGTGTTGTAAATTGTAAAAATAAGGTTTTATCCTTAATATTCTGATTTTTTTAGTGTCAAAGAGGACTACACATGAACTATATTATTGCTATTTCAGGGGGTTAAACAATATTAAAACAATCGTTCCCAGAGGAAGACTTTTATAAACAATAAGATTTTTATAAGTAAGATTCAAAGTTTACCTTGACTTGGCCTTTCAAAATATTTTACTTACTCCCTGAAATTTTTCCTTTTCTCAGGCATCATATAATTCAGTGAAGACAATATAGATGCATTTATTTTGGAAATACTAAACAAACTATGTTTTAAATAGTTTTGAGGGACTTTGTGATGAAGCTGTTAAGGTAATTGGTTGGCTCTTAGGTTGGGCCTTTTTCATTCCCAGAATTCTTTAGCAAACTTCTCATGTCTTAAAGCAATCAGGAATTCTTATATAGAGGCTTCCTGCATTGGAGAAAACAGCACATGTCTAACAAATTTAAAGGCTCTTTTCCAGTGCATCAATACATCTATCGTTTCATAACCATCTGTTACCCTGCAGCACATCTCTTATTTCCAGCCAGCTTTCCACATGCGTGCAACTTACTGCCATTTCCACTAAAGGGTAATCAATCAATAAAACCCTTTCAGCTCTCAAGTTTTAAAATAAATAGCCTTTTAATGAGACTTTAAAAGGCATTGCTATTAGCAGATTATACATCATAATTTTCCAACCAGTTCATAATGCATGTTGCATTTGACTGTCAATTTGTTCCTCCAAGTGGTAAAAGAAAACAGACCTGAGGTCCTGGTGAGGTCATTCTAGTGGAGCTGAAAGTGTTCCTGGAGTAATATGTCTGTCCTTCCATGTGTTGTTCTGTGGTCATGATGTCAACATCTTTTTCATCCCTAAGAAGAAGAAACGCTAGAGGGTCCACTGGCTGAGGAAGAGAAACCTGCCGCTCTTCCTGGGAAAGAGTGTGGGGCTGCTAAGTCCTCAGACCAACCCCAGGGCCTCAGTGAGGGCCAGGCCGAGGCCCAGGTAGTTCCCGAAGAGAGTGCCCTGGCAGGGGCCCCGCATGAGAAAGGTGTAAAAGAGGTCCCCGAGGTGTCTCCAGAAGTCAAAAGCCCTTCCTCTGCCCAGGAAGGTGTGTTCTCTCAGGATGTGCATGTGTTTTGTTGCAAATGATGTCGCCAGCGGCTTACCAACCCGACGCCTTCCCCAATGCTGCTCCATCGCTGGGTCTTCTCCTGATCAGGGGACCACCGTTCTAGGCTTCCAGAGCAGAGTGTGGCTTGCGTAGGCGCTGCGTGGCAGCTTGGTTTCCCCTGCCGCTGCTGAGTGCTGGTTGTCCTTTGCCATGATACAATACGCTTTGCCGCAGGCTGATGATGCTGCGTGAGCTTTGATCTGCCCTCCCTCCTCATCTCAAATGTTTGCCAGTCACATTGCTAATACATGTATATTTTTGTTTTTTTTTTATTTTGGGGATAGCAATTCATATGCTTTTCTTTCAAATCGTAGGATTGGATTTTTGGCTCATAGTGGCTTACGTGATAGAATCGCTTTTGTTTGCAATCGCAACGTGCTATATTTTTTATGCTTCAAGAATACTGGTTTGGTTTCCTTAAGAGCTCCTGTTGATGCTTCTCGTGTCATGTTCTTGCCATGGCAGCCACCCCCTTTGATCACTCCCACATCTCTTGAGTTTTCATTCATCTAACCTTCATGACAAGCTCATAAAATTTTCTATTATTACATCAGGACACACACACATATATAAGGTAATGATAATCCCCCACTTGCTCTTAGAGAGATGGTTGAATTTTATGATGATGTTTCCCCAAATGTTTTCTGGATACTACACAGAGCTCTAATTATGATCCCCCACTTGCTCTTGGAGAGATGGTTGAATTTTATGATGATGTTTCCCCAAATCTTCTCCAGATAACTGCATTGAGCTCTAATCATCACAGTGAAATATCTTTGCTCTTAAAACTCGAGTGGGACTCTAAAGCTCTCTGGATGGGGAAATAAATAAAAAGAAGAATATATCACTTATTTTCTGGAAGCATCCTTAAAGCCAGTACTGGGCCATGCTTCATCAGTTGGTCATAATCCAAGGAATAGGTCATGGCCATAGGGAGAAACGTATTCTAATAGTTGCCTCTTAAATTTTTTTTACTCATGTGACTTCCCAGTACTAGTAGTATAATTCAAATTTTCTTACATCTATCACACTGATTAAGTAATGACCAGGAATTAAGAATTTTTAATATGTGGTGGAAATTGGCTTGTTGATTTTAGGTCATATATTTACTTATATTCCTGAAATTTAATCTCAGATAACTTCTAAAAACCTATGCCAGTAACCTTTCAATGCCCCATGAATTGGTCCTGGCATTTGCCAATCAAGTTATCTGAAACTATTAATACTTTGTATCATCGTGAATTACTAGGTCTTCTGCCCATGACCTGCCAATACATTTTCAAATGAAAAAATTGAAGCCAGGCACAGTGTTACACACATGTAATCCCAGTACTTGGGAAGCTGAGACAGGAGGATTGCAGGTCCAAGGCCAGCCTCAGGAACTCAGCAAGACCCTCAGCAATTTAACAAGACCCTATTTCAAAATAAAAAATTTAAGAAGGGGTGGGAGTATAGCTAGGAGGTAGAATGTCCTGGGTTCAATTCCTAGTATAAAAAATTTAGTAGAAATCAAAACAGAAAAAATTCAGTAGAAATCTATCCATATTTAGTCTTCCATATATATTCTTTTGTGCCCTAACATTAGCTACTTACTCAATATGCACTCATTAATAACTTTTATCTATATAACGCACATGAATTTTCTTTTCTACTATAGTCCACATCATATAATGTTTAGGAGAAACCAGATAAAGAAAAAAAACAGGATACATGAGTAGTCTAAAGTAAACTCTTCCTATAATTCCTGTACACTTTAATTCCCAACAGTTCATTTTAGTAATAGTACACATTTCTCAGTCCTGACATCTTCATATTGACTTTTAAATGGTTAGCATGCTTGCATGTTCCATAGTTTTTTTCTTTTGCCCTATCATTCGTTTATTATTTCAAAATATAATTGTAAGCTTACTGCCTGAAAGCACTTGCCTATTGTTTGCTTAAAAATCAACCCAATTACTTCAGATTTACTTACAGCCTCGAAGATGGAGTTCCATGATCAGCAGGAATTGAGTCCCTCTACAGCTGAGCCTTTAGATGAGAAGGAAAAGGAGTCGAAGATGCCAAGTAAGCCTGGTGAAGACCTTAAACATGCTGCCTTAGCTCCTCAGCCAGAGACAACTAAGCCTTCCCCCGATAAAAAGGACATGCAGGGCGCAGAGGGAGATAAAGCACCTCCTGCTCTGTTTGGGCAGCCTTTTGGTGCCAGCCTCGAAGACATGAAACAGAAGGAACCGAGCCTAGTAGTACCTGGCATCGGCCTCCCTGCAGAGCCTCCAACTCCAAAAGGGCAAAAGGACTGGTTCATCGAAATGCCAATGGAAACAAAAAAGGATGAGTGGGGTTTAGCTGCTCCGATATCCCCTGGCCCCCTGACACCCATGAGGGAAAAAGATGTCCTAGAGGACATCCCAAGATGGGAAGGGAAACAGTTTGATTCTCCCATGCCAAGTCCCTTTCACGGTGGAAGCTTCACTCTTCCTTTAGATGTTGTGAAGAATGAAATACTAACAGAAGTACCACCCTTTGCCCCCGTCCTCTTAAAACCAGATGACAGAATATGTCTGCAAGGAACCAGTGCCCCAGTGGCTGTCAAAGATAGTTCTAAAGTTGAGGAGCCACCAAAGGATAAACCTGACAAAACAGCAGAAACAGCAGCCTCAGAAGGGATCGCCTTACCCAAAGATGTTCATGTTCCAGTTGTGGAAGGATATATCACAGAGGAAGTGTTAGGAGAAGACAAGGAGGCCATACATCAAGAGAAAAAGGAAACTTCCACCCCTGGTGGACAGGAACCTACACTTACTGAAAAGGAGCCTCAGCCAAAGCTTGAAGAAAAAACAACCGTTTCTGACAAAGAAGCTGAACCAAAAGAGGGTGAATCCCTGAAAGCGAGAGATGAAGAAACAGGTGTGATTCAGACCTCTACGGAGCAGCACCCCTTCTCAAAAGAAGAATGCAAAGACCAAGAGCATGCGGCAGAGCTGCTCAAAGAAGACTCCTTCTCTGCAGTTACAGATTCAACCATGACCCCCAAGACCATGGAAAAGGTCGAGGCGGAACCAGCTGCACCAGGTGAAAAGACTGCAGCCCAGGAACTTTTGGGGGAGAAAGTTGCTGACAAAGACAACAAGGTGTTAGGAGTTGGGGCTACAGCAGCAGCTGAAGTTGGCATGCCATTTTATGAAGATAAGTCAGGAATGTCCAAGTACTTTGAAACATCTGCCCTGAAAGAAGAAGCAACAAAGAGCATTCAGCTGGGCAGCGATTACTACGAACTGAGTGACACGAGAGAAAGTGCCCAGGAGTCTTTTGATACCATATCTCCCATGCACCGAAGTGGCGACAAGGGATTTCAAGCCGGAAAGGAACCCCAGCCCAGTGCTCCAGCACAAGAAGCAGGCTACAGCACGCTTGCACAGAGTCACCCGTCTGATCTGCCTGAAGAACCCAGTTCTCCTCAAGAAAGAATGTTCACCATTGATCCCAAAGTGTATGGGGAGAAAAGGGACCTCCACAGCAAGAATAAGGACGATTTGACACTGAGCAGAAGTTTAGGACTTGGCGGTAGGTCTGCTATAGAGCAGAGAAGCATGTCCATCAACCTGCCCATGTCTTGCCTGGATTCCATAGCCCTTGGGTTTAACTTTGGTCGGGGCCATGATCTTTCTCCTCTGGCTTCTGATATTCTAACCAACACCAGTGGAAGCATGGACGAAGGAGACGATTATCTCCCGGCCACCACCCCTGCAGTGGAGAAAGCCCCCTGCTTCCCAATAGAAAGCAAAGAGGAAGAAGAGAAGATAGAGGAAGAAAAGGCTACTGGAGAGGAAACTACTAAAGTTGAGACAACCTGCGAGTCCCCTTTCCTAGCCAAAGATTATTACAAAAACGGTACGGTCATGGCCCCTGATCTGCCTGAAATGCTAGATCTGGCAGGCACAAGGTCAAGATTAGCTTCTGTGAGCACGGACGCTGAGGCTGCCAGGAGGAAATCAGTCCCATCAGAGACTGTGGTTGAGGAGAGCCGTGCTGGCTTGACGCCCGTAACTGATGAAAACCACGTCATTGTGAAAACAGACAGTCAGCCCGAAGACCTGGGCTACTGTGTGTTCAATAAGTACACGGTCCCGCTCCCATCACCCGTTCAAGACAGTGAGAATCTATCAGGGGAGAGTGGTTCCTTTTATGAAGTATCAGATGATAAAGCTCGACGGGATCTGGCCACAGACCTTTCGTTGATTGAAGTAAAACTAGCGGCTGCTGGAAGAGTCAAAGATGAGCTCACTGCTGAGAAAGAAGCCTCCTCGCCTACCCCTGGTGACAAATCAGGACCGGTTAGAGAGTCCGAGCAGGAGAGGAAAGCAACTGAGAAGCTGGATACCGTATTAGAAAAGGGTGAAGAGCATGCCGATTCAAAAGAATATGCCAAGGAAGCGGAAGAGGCTGGTGGTAAAGTGGAGGCATCTGAATTGGGACTAGCCTATGAGCAAGCTTCCGCCAAAGAACTGGCAGCATCCGTAGATGCGCCTTCCGAGAAAGCGGAGAAAGGTCTTATTTCAGTGCCAGACGTAGCTGAGGTCGAATCGGCCAAAAAGGCTGAACAAGGACTGGAATTTGCTGCAAAGAAAGCTGACCAGGGCCACATAGATGTTAAAATCAGCGACTTTGGACAGATGGCTTCAGGGATGAACATAGATGCTGGAAAGGCAGCAGAGCTTAAATTTGAGGCTGCTCAGGAACTGGTTCCTTCTTCCAAACAGGAGGCAGATGTGTTCATGGCTATTGAGCCTGGCCACGGGAAAGAAAGTGCCAAAGTGAGCGAGACTGAAGTCAAAGAGAAGGTGGCGAAGCCCGACTTGGTGCACCAGGAGGCTGTCGACAAGGAGGAGTCATACGAGTCCAGCGGCGAGCATGAGAGCCTCACCCTGGAGTCCTTGAAACCTGACGAGGGCAAGAAGGAAATCTCTCCGGAATCGTCTCTGATTCAGGACGAAGTTGCCATCAAGTTGTCCGTGGAAATACCTTGCCCGCCTGCCGCCTCAGAGGCTGATCTTGCCGCAGATGAGAGAGCTGAGGTCCACATGGAATTTATTCAGCTGCCAAAGGAAGAAGGCAAAGAGACCCCAGATATATCTGTCACGCCCTCCGACGTGACGGAGCCTCTGGTTAAAGCCACTGTCGTTTCTGAACCAGCAGAGGCTCAGAGGGAAGAAGAAGAAGAAGAAGAAGAAGAAGAAGAAGAGATAGAAGCCCGGGGAGAATACGATAAACTGCTCTTCCGCTCGGACACCCTCCAGATTACCGACCTGGGTGTCTCCGGTGTCAGGGAGGAATTCGTGGAGACCTGCCCAGGAGAACACAAAGGAGTGATTGAGTCCGTGGTGACCATCGAAGACGATTTCATCACTGTAGTGCAAACCACAACCGATGAAGGGGAGTCGGGGTCCCACAGCGTGCGCTTTGCAGCCCTGGATCAGCCTGAGGTGGCAAGGAGACCCTCCCCTCATGAGGAAGAAGAGCTGGAAATAGAAGTGGCAGCTGAAGTCCAGGCAGAACCCAAGGATGGGTCCCCAGAGGCTCCAGCTTCCCCAGAGAGAGAAGAAGTCGCGTACTCAGAATACAAGACAGAGACCTACGACGATTACAAAGACGAGACCACCATCGATGACTCCATCATGGATGCTGACAGTCTCTGGGTGGACACACAAGGTGTGCTTTTGGCTTTTGTTTGGTTTGGTTTGGTTTTGATTTTCTACTCCCAGGGGCTGGGATGTGGCTCAAGTGGTAGAGTCCTTGCTTAGCATGTGTGAGGTCCTGGGGTCGATCCCCAGCACTGCAAGAAGAAAAGAAAAAAAAACATATTTCTATCTCAAACCCGATAACCTAATGGGAATTTTTAAAACTATAAACATTTAAAATGCCCCTGTGTTTATTCTGCATTTTGTTAACTCTGCGAAGGATCTTGTACACTTGTTTCTAATGTTGTCGCTGTTGTTGTTGTCATGATTTGCTTTGATCCGCAGATGATGATAGAAGCATCATGACAGAGCAGTTAGAAACTATTCCTAAAGAGGAGAAAGCTGAGAAGGAAGCTCGGAGACCATCTCTCGAGAAGCATAGAAAAGAAAAGCCTTTTAAAACCGGGAGAGGCAGAATTTCCACTCCTGAAAGGAAACTAGCTAAAAAGGAACCTAGCACAGTCTCCAGGGATGAAGTGAGAAGGAAAAAAGGTTCATTTAACAATCACTTCTTTACAAAGTCTTTTCGCTGTAATTCATTTTTACTCTTTTGTAGACGACACTGTCTAAACAGTGGTAACTGATTGTTGATGAAATTTTCTTTCCAAGTGTTTACCTTTTTTCCTGATGGTATGCTCTTTGTGTTTTCTTGTTCGTAGCAGTTTATAAGAAGGCTGAACTTGCTAAAAAAACAGAAGTTCAGGCCCACTCTCCCTCCAGGAAATTCATTTTAAAACCTGCTATCAAATATACTAGACCAACTCATCTCTCCTGTGTTAAGCGGAAAACAACAGGTGACTGTTCACTTCTGCAATGTGGCTGGCAAACATAGACATGTATATTTTTTTTCTCTCATTACCGTAGCAGCTTCTTCATTTTGTTTTTCTTCCGAGAATCTCAGCAGTCATGAACGATTTTGCTATTAAGTGTCTTGTATCATTCTTCTTTTTTTTCCCCTCCCTGCAGAAGAGGTCATGACCATCTGTTTCTTTGTCATGCTCAGACATAACAGTGCGTGATTGTATCTTGGCATTGTGCTCTAGTGTCACGTTCTGGGGACTCCTATTTTCATTCTGTGTGTTTGGTTAGACGATGGCGATGACTTTAACCGTGGTATGCATTCTCATTATTTTGCTTATTTATCTCCCTCATGCTTAAATCCATATCTATTTGTCCTATTTTCTATATTGTGACTGCCAAATCTGTTACTGATGTTGATGAAAGTACTGAAAACCACCGAGAATGAATAGTGATTTCGACATGAAAAATGAAAAGCAAACCTGGGGTAAAATTGTGGTTTGCAAAATTATTCTGCTGTCGACGAAAAAAAGAAAGAAAATGAAATTGTCTGACAATCCCCATGAGATTTTATTTCTCATACCCCAAATGAAAAAGCCTTTCAGTCTACTGTACTATCTCTTAGTTGACATTTTGTCATTGGGGATTTTCTTAAATGTGTTGATGCACACATTGAAGAGGGAAAGTGCTCGTTTATCCTAAAGAAAAACTTGGGTTTATTTCCATTTTGCTTTCTATTTATTCCTACTTATTTATTTTGTCTTCTTCCAATATATACCTTTACTAAGTTTAAGAAAGTGGTAGAAATCATAATAAAAACCCATACAAAATATCTATAATGCAAACTATTTCTAAATTTCAATGGAAAGTACTTATTTTATATATATAATTACACTAGGATAACTAGCATTTAAGTGGCATTCTTATAGTCTGAAAAATATCAGTTTGTTAAATCAAAAGGAATATTTTACTTCCCATTATATATCATAAATCTTTCTATATAAAAACGTAGATGGTTGTAAAGGATAGGAGCAGCATTAGTCTTTGTGAGAATAAGAAAGTCAAGCTAATTGATGGCTTTATGATAGCCACTAGAAATTCAAAGTATTTTGTCTTTGTGTTCTTCATATAGAAACAATATCATGTGTTTTCCTTTAGGAACAACTATCTAATGTGAGATGTTAAAGTGGAAGGCTTATGTATACACAAACCTTGAACAAGGCTCAGGATGAGGAATGCCTCTAAGTTAGGAGCTAGAAAGTAACATGATATCTACAAATCTTACATCTTACTTCGTTCATTTTCTCAGGTTTTTTGCCTCATCAATCATGGACATTTTCTTCTAGCTAGATAAATGCTTGGGCAATCAGAACCTCTTGGTTTGGGCATTTAAGAAAATCCTATATCCTACCTGAAAATCTTAAAGATGTCATCAAAACATAGAAATTTGAGAGGAAATGTGAAATAGTTTAGTAGTGCCTACTTGTCATTGGTACTCAATCAACCATGCTGAAAGTGAATTGCCTTTTTTATTCATTCTTGAAAGAAAATTTAAGATCTTTGGACTGATTAGGATCTTCCCTCATCCTAGTCAAACATTAAGATACCCTGACAGAAAGAGCTACCAAAAGCTGGGTGTGGTGGCGCACTCTTGTAATCCCAGCACTTGGGAGGCTAAGACTGAAGGATCAGAGTTCATGGCCAGCCTCAGCTACTTAGTGAGGCCCTCTGCATCTTCGTGAGACCCTATTTCAAAATAAAGAATAAAAAAAAAAATAGGGCTGGGGGTGGAGCTCAGAGGTAGAATGCCCCTGGGTTCCATCCCCAGTACCGCAAAAAAAAAAAAAGAAAGCAGATACCAAACATAGGTGTCCTTGGTGTGAGGCACACTACATAGATATATATGTCCCAGGAATTGGAGATATGTTATGAAGCAGTAGACATCATTTTCAATGCTTCTTTAAAAAAAAAAAAAAAACAGTTCTAGAATCTTTGAATACTCTTACTAGCCAGGCCTACATTCCATGAACATTGTAGACAGTTATTATTTTGTCATTGGAGCTACACAGAGCATAAGAAATCTTTCTGGAACTCATTTGGAGGGCATATAAGTTTTTTTTTTTTTTTTTCCCTGAGGGTTTCTCTCCTACCAGTGAAAATTGAGGAGGAAGTAAACACACATGCTTGAATGTTTTATTTTCTGGGCATAACTTTCAAATACAGGATGGTTTTCCACAACACAAAGGATTGTCTTAAATCGTGAGATATTTAATTCAGGTAAGTCATCAACCGAAAATATGCTCAAGATGATGGAGTTTAAAATTGGAAGCAGAAGTATAAAACGGCAGCAAGAGAAACAACAGTAACAGATGTGGTCATAGTTTCATCCAGGAAGTGCATGTGTAGAACACATTCTGTACTTACCGAACTTAAAATTCCTCTCATGTTTTCTGTCCTTGACAAGCTATTTTTCTGCCCTTCTCATGTGGTGCATTTTTGTATCAAACAAGTATGTCATTCCTATTGTGAAATGAAGGGGTGCAGAGGGAAAGAGGTTGGCTGATCATGACAGTTTGGAATGTAAAATGCAGAAATACCTGTAGGCATGACAGTGGCTTCCAGGAAAAAGAGGGTTTGGAAATGTCTACGAGCATCCGTTTATCCTGCCAATCCTAGAAGCCAATCAGCTTCCTTTTCCTTAAGTTCTGCAGCATTCACATTACTATTCTGTACTTCATTTCTAAAGAATCAATCCTCATGCAGTAGTGACTCAAAGGCACGTTGTTAACACACAGAAAAATGACCTGGCATGTTGACCCAGGCTTTGGCAGACACTGGGATGTGTTAATTAGCACACACTTCAGTTGGAGCCACACACTATGTTACTGTTATTTGGGTTTCTTCAGTTACTGAATTTAAGCCTCAAAACAAGTTTTTGCTTTGAGTTAGTCTGTTGACACAACAGAATATCCAAAAGGTATTGAAAAATGCATTTGTGTGGTTTTCAGCCATTAAGTTTGGGGTTGTCTGTGTCTTTTCTTCCCCGCAGCAGCAGGTGGCGAATCGGCTCAGGCTCCCAGTGTATTTAAACAGGCGAAGGACAAAGTATCTGTGAGTAAAACCAGTTTTTCCTTATTCTTCGAGGTTTTGGCATTCATTGCAGTTTCTTAAGAACTTTAGGTATTATTTAGATGACTTTAGGTACTTACTCTTAAATGCCATTTTAAACTGTTCACTCATCCAGAATGATTCTCAGGAGCATCCAGGCAAGGATTAACTTCTTCTGGAATGTCATGTGATGTAGCTGGTGAGGACACAGCTGGGCTCCTCTTTACTAGTAAGATCAAAACATAGAAAGCAAAGATGGGAAAGACCAATTCATTTACTTCTCATAGAATCAAATTTCACCATTGATTACAATGCACCAATAAATAAAAAAAGAAAAATACAAAAAATTGACAAAACGATATTACAAAATAAGAAATAAGACCAAATGAAACAATGTAAGTGATCAAAAAGAAATAAAATCAGTTATAATTCCCTGTCTAAAGACAACTATAGTTCCCAGTTTGATGTAAAATCTGTATTATTTGTATATACTTATAGGTTTAATAACAAAAACAAATACTGTGCATCAAAATAGAAAACATACTTCCTTGCATTCCTAAATAATTTTAATGATCATATACCATTGAATTTTATTTATTCACAACAACACATAATTAATTTCTTATCATTTGACATTCAAACCATTTTTGTCGTTGTTATTTTAACAATATTGCCATAGGAGTCTTCTTGGCTAATTTCATGAATGCATTTCCTTAGAATAATTTCCTACCAGTAAAATTATCATCTCAAGAAAAATGTCATATTTGAAGTTTTTGCTACTTATTGTCAAAGTTATATTGTTCTTTATTTGCCAAATTATGGAGATAAATATTGGTTTAATGTGGTTCTATTAATGATTAAGTTCTTCATATGTTTATAAATCTTTTATATGTTTTTTTAACTTTATTTTATGTTACTAACCACAATTTAAAGGCCAAAACCAACATTAAATATTTTTGCTCCTTTATAACTGGAAGAAAAAAGATTAGAGGACTACCAATGAAATCTTAAAATTACAATAAAAATTTTGAATGATGTTAATTAGTAACTTACCACAATATTCTGGTCTCCACAATCATATGTAATATTTAAATCACAGTTCTTAGTATAGCCTTCTAAAAATTGGTAAGATTTTAGAGTTCCACTTATTATTTTTTTGAAAAATAGTGTTTCATTTCAATGGGGGCCAAACATTTATAATCATCTTGAATCTGAGGGGATTTATTTTGATAAAGTATAATATTTTACTTTTATATAAATGTTTTCAGACACATTCCTGAACATATGGCAAGTAATAGGATTCATTCATTCCTTTTGTAAATATTAGGCCTTCTTTTGAGCACAGTGTGATTTCAAGATTTGTCTCTCTTTTACCCTATGTTTCTGATGGAGAACTAATAAGTTAGCATGTCAAAATCTGGAAGATTTATTATCTGTATGATCTTTTCCTTCCTATGTCTTAATTTTTAAAATATAAGCGATAGTGGTAAAAATTCCTATATCATAATTTAGCAATTTTATTAAACAATGGTACAGTGTAGTACATTGAACATAGTATTCATTCAGGGAATAACAATAGTCGTTAGTTGTCATTTTTGTTATTATTTAAAAGGTAGGCATTTTCAGAAGCAGATATAGAAAATAAGTATGTTTTTCTCCTTTAGGAAAAAAATTTAAGTGGACATTGTTTTGACAACTTTTAGGAAACTTCCAAGTTCCTTAGTCTTTGAGTAACTCAATAGGATCAGTATTTAATGCTTACACTTTGAACAGAAACTATATACATTCAATGATATAAACTTTTTTCCCTTAGAAATGCCCATTTTCTCTTTCTCAAGATGAGAGATAAATCCATCCTTTTTTATTTTTTCTCATTTACCATCTTCTTTTTTCCCTCTTAATATCTCCTCCTCCTCTTATCCGTTTCCTAAAATCCCAAGATTAACTTCTATTTGATTTATCCCCAATATTCAGATATTCAATACATCCATCAAAACAATATTCTGATTTTCTGTTGTTTTTTATTATGAATCTGACCCACCCATAATCCTTCATTTCATTTGGTTTTCTATCGGTGGTAGTGGTGGTTTGTTTAGCACTGGTAGTTGTCTTTCTTAATTAGAGGCAATCCAGTTACTTCATTCTTGTTTCCTTCATCACATTTTTGAAATTCATTCTTTTGTGGGTAGGATCAATCAAACAAGAATGACTTGTGCTGACCCAATTACACTTCCCACTCAAGGTGCTGGGTCTGCAGAGGAAGAAGTGATTCGTGCAATCTGTGCCTGCTTATGTGTCTGATGAAGAGGCTGTGGAGGTTAAAATTTGAGATAAAAATCTCAGTTTCATCTGCTATTTTTGTAACAGCTAAATCAAATTAATTATTTGAAGATCATAATCTCCTTGGCTTTGTTATTCTTGTCTGTATTTTTAACAGAGTCTCCCAGGAGACATGTGGCACACCAACATAGCTCTCTCCAAAAGCCACCCGTCCAACCCACTTGGACTTGCAGTCTCCCCAGGGATTATCAACACCTGTAAATTAAGTCCTGTGGTTTTTACAGGCAATCTCCTCAGTGCTAACTTTTCTTTCTATACTATATTTTAATTAATTACTAATTCTATACTATTATATATCTATATATTACTAATTCTATACTATAATGTGGTCCCCAGTTTGTGTTTCATTCATAAAACAAGCTCATTATATATAAACTCTCCAATTTTTCTGATGAAGTCAATGTAGATATCTGAAAATAAATTTTCTCAACCTTTAAAATAATATTTTTGCTGGGCGTTGGTGGTGCATGCCTGCTGTAATTCTAGTACTTGGGAAGCTGAGACAGGATTTCAGGTTTGCGGCCAACCTCAGCAATTTAGTGAGGCCCTCTGCAACTTAGGGAGACCCTGTTTCCAAATAAAAAAATTAAGAATGACTGGGGGTATAGCTCAGATGCAGAATGCTCCTAGGTTCAATCCCCAGTACCACACACACAAAAATATTTTTTATTATCAATCTTCATATAAACCTTGTTCTAAAGTTCTTAAACATAATCAAGATATGGATTGTGCGTACACCTTAAATGCTGTACTTACTAGAGGACTAATTCCAGCAGCTTCTCAAGTTATTTTGAAATGTTGGCAGCCTCATGGGACCTATGGATTAATTAGAGACCTTGTACATAGAATCTGTAAAGAATATTTTATCTATATTCTCCTTAAGTGAGAGAATTTTAACATATAAATGATTCATAAATAACCCAAAATTTAGCCACTTAACATCATCCTTTACCTTTTTGTCCTCTGGATGGAGTTATGAAATTGCAGACTTCCATATCAAACCATACACAATGCTTTGGTCTGTCTCAGAATGTCACAAAGCCAATTCCTCCACATCTGAGCAATGCTGTTCTTTCTTCCATCCTTCCATTCATCACCCATTTTCCATTTATTCAGCAGTTATTCTTTGTGTGTCTAATATATAACAGTCACAACATTTGGAAGTAAAAGAGAGCAAATAACGTAGATACCTCTTGTAGCCCTGATGAACACAAAGTCAAATGGTTTTGCATTATTTTTATGTTTATTAAAGTAAATATTTTTAAAATAAGTATTGTTATAGTTCCAGATAAAAAGAGGTGTTCAATGAAAATCCCTTGTTCTCATATAAATGTACATCTCCATCATTATTTATAATCATTCATCATGTATTCTTATTAAAAGTAGGCATTTAATTTCTTATATGTTTATACTTTTAAATTTTTTTCCTTTGACTTCATAGTTTGGTTTATTTTGTACTTTTGTTTGTTTTCTTTCATGGCTAGAATTCTTCCTTGTCAAAGATTCCTGGTTTACAGGGTAACACAAAGTCCCCAAGACACAGCTCAGCCTACCCTAGCATGGCTAAAAGGGCTACATTTTCTGACAGTTTTTTAATACAGCCCACCTCAGCAGGCTCCACAGACCGTTTGCCATACTCAGAATCAGGGAACAAGGTAAGGCAGCAAGTCAATAGGAGGTGCAGAAAGGAATATAATTGGGGAGAAGTTTATATGAAATAATTCAAGAAATGTGTGAAAGCAAAGACATAAAGTTTTAACATATTTGCAAATAAACAGTAGACCATGTTAAAACCAAATACAATAAAAAACTTAGTGAAGGTCATCCTAGTAAAAGAAAATGTATAGAAAATGTCTTTTTCTAAATATACTACCCATTACTAATTTATTTGATTATCTTATAAAATATCAGATATGAACTAACAAAACAAAATCTATTCCATTATATATAATATGACATATGTAATAGACAATATCATATAGTCTAATGACAACATACTGTATCATATGTAATATAATAGATGATTTAGACTCACTCACCATCAGACACGTCAGGGTTTATACCATCTTTGCCACCTATGAACTTCATGATTTTGAAAAAATCGTATTAACTCATTAAACCTGTTTTTTCAGCTTTAAATTGTGCAAATGGAATCATAAGTAGATGTGATATGCAGAATCTCTGTCATATAGGCACATAATATAAGGTGGTCATGATTAATAGTTCTTTCTTATTAATAAACCATCATGCTAATAAAGATTTTTCAGTAAAATTAGCAATTTTCTGAAGATTGCTCGAGTATATTCATTTTATCTATATTATCCTTTCGTACATGAACTTAATTAACTTTCAGAACTAACTCCAAAATAATATATTTTTATAAAACATCTGGGCAAATTTTTAAGTTATGGAATAGAAATGCTTATAAATATATGAAATTTGGTAGTGCATATTGAAAGAAATTTATCAGCAGAGGAGGAAGAATAACCAGAACAATGTAATCAGTTCACATAATTAAATATTCACTAGAACCCAATTTCCTCTTTTTTTCCCAAATCAGGATGGAGTAACCAAGAGCCCAGAAAAGCGCTCTTCTCTCCCCAGACCTTCTTCCATTCTCCCTCCTCGCAGAGGTGTATCAGGAGACAGAGATGAAAATTCCTTCTCTCTCAACAGTTCCATCTCCTCTTCAGCGCGACGGACCACCAGTAGGTTTATTTTTGGTTTGGATTTCTTTTTAATCATTTTTTAAAAATTCCTTAAGTGGAAGAGAGCTTATTATATATTTATGTTTTACAGTGTTCACAGAAAACATGCATTAAGAATAGATTATCTTTGTTCTAAGAATCAGAAAATTCAGACTCTAGATGGTTCCAAAGTAGCTAAGTCAAAGCAATTGATGGAGAAAATGGGAACACATTGTGTTAATATCTACTAAATATGATTGAGAAAAGGTCATTTTTGTAAGAATATATTCTAACTTGTTTCAGATTTAGGGCTAAAAAGAAAATTCTAAAGAAGTAATTAAAAGAGAAAACCAACAGTCAGGGATTTTAAAAATACACATTATAAGCTCAATGTTTATTAGAACTCCAATTGCTAAGATGTAAATGGAAAGTCAAAAATCAAAACTTAATGCTCAATTTGTTAAGAATTTGCATTCCAAATGAGCTGTAAACATAGCATATTCTGGGCTAATAGCTTCAATTCCTTTCGACTGACAGCCCATAATGAACTGATTGGCAATTATAACAATTTATGTAATGTTCCAATCATTACACACTTATAGGTTGCATTGCTGCTAATACTACCTAGTAAAGCATGGATTCGTATTTTCCTAAGTATTTTCTATTATAACAAAAATAGCTACCATTTGTTGGACAAGTATAAATGCAAAACTCCTTTTTTATTATTTCATTTTATTTTATTATTTTTTTAGTACTGGGTATTCTACACTCAAGCTACATCCCAGCCTGATTTTATTTTTATTTTGAGACAGGGTCTCACTACATTTCTGAGGCTGGCCTTAAACTTGTGATCCTCCTGTCTCAGCCTCCTAAGTACTAGTTATAGACCTGCACCACCATATCCAGCACAAAACTCGTAAGATAGATTTTTCACTCAATTTAATTGATAATACTGATGGTTAGGTATTAATAACCTCAATTCAATTGATAAGACAACTGACTTTATAAAAAGAATAACTTGTCCAATGCTACACAACTAGTATGAGACTGAATTTGGTTTTCAGCCCACTGATAACTCCACAATCTGTCCCCTTAATGTCTTCTTTACATTTATTTGGAGGAAACAGTGTTAGAGAACTGCTTTGGAGAATCCCCTAGAGGATCATAGCTCTGTCATTTAGAAACCATTATAAAATGGTAGAAATTGCTACCACTGTCACATTATAGTTGATTTTACCACTTGCTTTTAAAAATATGTAATAATTAATGTCCGACATCAAATGTGACTATTTTACATGACAATCAGTATTTTTTCCTGAATGAATACAATGAAAATGATTATTATAATTACAGCACTTGTGCCCAACATCATTTGGTTTCATGAAATATTAGCATCCTTTGAAATCTGAACACTTTGAAATCACCAAAACTCCTTTTTACCATAGCAAAAATAAAATATTTAAATAAACTAGCAGGGAGGGCATTTAAGAGTTAGTGATTCCTGAGGGGGAAGAGACTTTAAATATCTGGAGTTAGAACTGTGCATCAACAATAACCCTGAGGATGATGAGAGAAGACAAAGACACCAACTGCTCCCCAGAGGAACATCTTGAATTATGCTTGTGTGTGTTGCTATGGGAGCAAAATGGTACTCCCTCCATAAATGCACCTCTTCAAACTGCTGTGTTCCACCTTTTAAGATGTATCTGTGTATAATTGGCTTTCTCAAATGTTCTGATGCAAGGCTGTTTTGACTTTCTAGCTTTATTTATGTTCACAGGCATATTTCATTATATTACTTGGTAATAAGCATACCCTGATATCTAAGGACATTGGGCCTATCTTAGCTCTACATAGCAATAGCTAAAAGGCATAAAGACAATTAGGAGAGCAAACAATTTGCCCACTCCCATTCTACCATCTCCTTAACTGCACATAGGAATGTTCTGGCACTTGGGGCGGCTATTGAAAAGACATAAAAGAAACAATGCTTTGCAGGAAGCTCAGCACCCAGGAGGGAAAGGCACTGTCGTTGAGAAGTTGACAAGATAAAAAAGAGAACAGTTTAGTAAAGTACGCATAAATACTTGAAAATTGTTAGTATCTTCAATTCACCTCTTCAATTTCAGACAAATAAGAAACACTTAAATTTGTTGTTTTGATGACAAAAAGTAATTTCTTACAATAAAAATTGGTCATGTATATTGAACAGCAACGTGGAGTCCTTGATACTTGTGGTTTATCCTCATTCTCCAGATGTAACATAAATCCTTCCTCTTACTTTTATGAAGCTTAAAATCATTTTCTGTAAGTATTGTAATGATCCTTTAGAAAACATTATTTTTGTGGTAAAACTTGTTATCCTCATCCAGAATATTGCTTCAGGTCAGCCTCCACACAGTAGTAAGAAATACCTCAGCATGCTTTGATAAATTCTGATTCCATTTCATCCCATTAAAAACATAGGTTGAGCACCTGCTGCTTTCAGTACTCTTGGAAGTTATCTGGACAGGTGCAGTGGCAAATAATACAGAGAATTCAACATCCATCTTGGAATTTAGTAGCATTTGAGTAAATGGGTCTCAACATCCTCTTTGGTTTTTGTTTTTTGGGTTTTTTTTTCCCAGTCCTGGGGATTGAACCAGGGCTTCACACACTGTGGGCAAGTGTTCTACCTCTGAGCTGCATCCCAGCCCCGCATTTAACTAAAAATAATAAAAGACTCCTATAATAGTTAGAGACTATAGTTAAAGTCTATAATAGTTAAAGATAATATAGTGGTAAGACTATAATAGTTAGCTATTAGCTTACTTGGTATTGACAGATGTGCTTTGAAATCTGTATGTTGTGCCCTTATTTATATCATTCTTCTTTCAGAAAAGCATTTGAAATGGCATTTAGAATTCAATTAGTCAGGCATTGACGGTTTATGCCTATAGTCCCAGCTACTAAGGAGGCTGAGGCAGGAGGATCCCAAGTTCCAGGCCAACCTCAGCAACTTAGCAAGACTCTGTCTCAAAAAAATAGTAATAAAATGAAGGCCGTGCGTGGTGGCACACGCTTGTAATCCCAGTACTTTGGGAGGCGGAGACCGGAGGATCCGGGTTCAGGGCCAGACTCAGCTTTCTCTCTCTCTCTCCCTGTCTCTCTGTCTCTCTCTTTGTCTCTCTCTCTCTCTCTCTCTCTCTCTCTCTCTACTTAGGCCCTCCGCAACTTCGTGAGACCCGGTTTCAAAATAAAATATAAAAAAAATAGGGTCGGGGGTGTAGCACAGAGGTAAAACGCCCCTGGGTTCAATCCCCGGTACCGCAAAAAAATAAAAAAAATAATAATAATAAAATGAAAAAGAGCCACGGATGTAGCTAGCTCAGTGGTAAAGCGCCTGGGTTCAATCCCCCATGTGTGTGTGTATGTGTGTGTGTGTGTGTATGTGTGTGTGTGTGTATGTGTGTGTGTATACATACATATATATATACACATATACATATATATACATATATACATACATATATATTATGAGAGAAACATATTTAAGAAAAATGGAGGAGAGCCGGGCGTGGTGGCGCACGCTTGTAATCCCAGTACTTTGGGAGGCGGAGACCGGAGGATCCGGGTTCGCGGCCAGCCTCAGCTCTCGCTCTGTCTCTCTCTCTCTGTCTCTCTCTCTCCTTAGTGAGGCCCTCCGCAACCTCGTGAGACCCGGTTTCAAAATAAAGCATAAAAAATAGGGCCGGGGGCATAGCGCGGAGGTAGAACGCCTCTGCGTTCAATCCCCGGTACCACAAAAAAAAAAAAAAGAAAAATGGAGGAGAAAGAATAAATAATAACATGAGACTGAGCTCAACTTGAGGCAACGAAATTCATCTCTGAAGATCCTATATAATTAACAGTGCAGGATTATTGATTGAAACTGTCAAACTAGTGATGAAAGCAGAGAAGAAAACACAATAAGGTACAAGGTTTATAGGGACATCCCAATTTTTTAAAGCAAGAAACACATCTTTTTGTATGTAGCACTGAGATAAATGTCCTCGTAAAGGGAATAAATTATATATTAAAACAATGTTTGACAGCTTTGAATGAACACACATGTTCGTCACAGTACTCCTCAGTGGAAGCTGAGGGAGTCTGATTGGACCATTAGTCAGCAAGTGCCTTTCTACACAGGCCAAAACTATGTGATCTAAATGCACAGTTCTAGGTTATATGTACACCTGGATCTCAGAATGAATTTACTACCTAGAGGAGTGAGTGGTGCACATGTCATTCAGGAATCTTCAGTAAATGGAGATCCACATACCACATTAAGTGTAGACCTTTTGTTTAGCTAACTTCAGCCCACATGCCTTAACAATCACGTGAGTAAAAAATAGTTTTTGCCGCGTGTAGTGGCACACACTTGTAATCCCAGTACTTGGGAGCTGAGACCAGAGTATCTGGGTTCGTGGCCAGCCTCAGCTACTTAGTGAGGCCCTCCACAACTTAGTGAGACCCTGTTTCAAGATAAAGAATAAAAAATAGGGCTGGGGGTGTAGCCTGGAGGTAGAATGCCCCTGGGTTCAATCCCTGGTACCGCAAAAAAAAAAATAGTTTTTGATACATTCATAATAAGAACTAAGGAGAATAAATCAGGAAAATCAAGTTTTATCCCTGTGTTAATAGCAACCTATATTCAAAAGAAAGTCACCAGACTATAAACCTAAAGAAAGGAGTTCTTCCCTTTGGAGGCATTATGGTGATAATTCATAAAATATTTCTAAAGGCTTTTAGACATTAAACATTTTATGAGTCTGAACAACCTGTGGGAAGAAGGGTATCTTGAAGAGGACTTTGCTAATGCTATGGTTTGGTTTTGGTCTTGTTAACCTAGGGTCTGAGCCAATTCGCAGAGCAGGAAAAAGTGGCACCTCCACGCCCACTACCCCTGGATCAACCGCCATCACTCCCGGCACCCCACCAAGCTATTCTTCACGCACCCCAGGCACTCCTGGAACCCCCAGCTATCCCAGAACCCCTCACACTCCAGGAACCCCCAAATCTGCCATCTTGGTGCCCAGCGAGAAGAAAGTCGCCATCATCCGCACTCCTCCAAAATCGCCTGCTACACCCAAGCAGCTTCGGCTTATTAACCAACCACTGCCAGACCTGAAGAATGTCAAGTCCAAGATCGGCTCGACGGACAACATCAAATACCAGCCTAAAGGGGGGCAGGTAAGAATCGCAGGAACGCATACTTGCTGCCAGAAAGAAAATCCCACTCATTATTATATCACCTTCCTCGGGTTATAAATAGTTCTTAAAATGCAAGGGAAGTGGAGGGGTTACAGAGTACCTGGGTACCATTCAATGATGAGTCTGAACCTTATCTGAGGGAGCTAGCTTAGAAAATATAAGGTAAACCACCTGGTACCTCCTTTCCTTCTGGTCATTATTGTATAATAATTGGTTTAGCCATGTAGGGGAATCTTTTAGTTGGTTGCCTAACAGATCTTTTCTGAATGCATTTCTATGACTTTGTGGATTTTAAAACAAGAAACTAAAGTTATGCTTCTGATATAGATTTGAGTTTTCTATTTTAGATCCTGACCATGAGTTCATTTGACTATCTTTTAGCGATTCCAATTTTATCTCCCATATTTTTCTGCAAGGATTTTCTATATACATTTCCTTATATTTACCCCTAAATCAAAGCATGGTTCACCAAATTACTCTCTGGATACTATTGCCTGTGTATTGCAAAGGGAGGATATTTTATGTTGATAATAGGCAACTCCGTAAGATTCTTATGAATGAAATTGCAGCCTTAGAACTTCTACTTATGATTAACTGTGTTGAAGAGTTTTAGAAAAAGATCACATAAATCCTACTTGCAGTTCCAGAGCAAATATTTATATCTTTTCCAACCAGGAGACTTTGAGTTCTACCTTGACCTGAACCTTGCTTATATACTATGTTTGGACAAAGCCTAGAAGGAAATAATAGAAATAGTATTTAGTATTTCCCTTATAATATTGATCTACCCATGGGATAGTTCAACTTTTCTTATAGAGAGATAAAAGAAAACATCCACCTATGAAATGAAGGACAAAAGCAATAACTTCCTTTATACATGAACAAACTTGTGTTATTCTAGGAAGTTTAAACCTGTAATTCCAAAAAACTCATACTATTCTTACGTGTATCAGTTTTGCGCACCCAAGAGAAGAAAATATTTTGGACTTTTCAGAAATATCCAAATGTTGCATTATTTTTATATTTACACATTAATAATTTAGAAGAGTAATTTGAATAAGATCAGTTTGGTATCAATTAGAAGGTTCTTCTTTTTTTTTTTTTTTGCTGTACCGGGGATTGAACCCAGGGGCGTTCTACCTCCGCGCTACACCCCCGGCCCTATTTTTTTTTTTATACTTTATTTTGAAACCGGGTCTCACGAAGTTGCGGAAGGCCTCACTAGGTAGAGAAAGAGAGAGAGACAGGGAGAGAGAGAGAGAGAGAGCGAGAGAGAGAGAGAGAGAGAGAGCTGAGGCTGGCTGTGAACCCGGATCCTCCGGTCTCCGCCTCCCAAAGTACTGGGATTACAAGCGTGCGCCACCACGCCTGGCTAGAAGGTTCTTCTTTATAGCTTTTGATGAGAGAGATCTCTTAAAGTAACTGTTATCTACATTTAAAACCAGCCAGACACAGTGGCACATACCTGTAATCCCAGTACTCAGGAAGCTGAGACAGGAGGATCACAAATTCAAGGCCAGCCTTAGCAACTTTGCAAGACCGTGTTTCAAATTAAAATAGGGTTGGAGGTATAACTCAGAGGTAGAATGCCCTTGGGTTCAATCTCCAGTACCACACAAAATAAAAAATAAAAAATAAAATAAATTCTCTTTTTATAAATACTCCCATATTCTAGCATTGTTCTTAATTAAATGTGAAATTTCTTTGCATATATGGAAAATATTGACATTTAAAAGAATCTTTCTTCCTAGAGTCACAAAGAAAATATAAATCATTCCCAAAGTATTTTATTGGCACTAAAAAGGACTACAATAAAATGGAAATTGGGCTGAGATCAGATAAATATATATATATTTATACTGGGGATTGAACTCAGGGGTGTTCTACCTCCAAGCTATACCCCCAACCCTTATGATATTTGTTTTGAAACAGGGTCTCATTAGGTTGCTGAGTCTAACTACATTGCTGAGGCTGTTCTCTAACCTGCAATCTTCCTGTCTCAGCCTTCCAAGTACTAGGATTATCAGCATGTGCAACCACACCCAGCTATGTGCTGATATATTTTGACAGAAATTTTACAACATATGATTTTGTTCAAAGGACTCAACAGTGGTTTTAGCCTTAGCTTTGCAGGA
The DNA here is from genome assembly GCA_004027185.1 of Glis glis. NCBI lineage: Eukaryota > Metazoa > Chordata > Mammalia > Rodentia > Gliridae > Glis > Glis glis. The sequence continues at coordinate 77,776 of PVJS01000542.1, read as the reverse complement.
GTCTCTACTATTAAATCAATCCAAAAAACACGAGGACATCTATTTTCCTTTTCTTCATAATATCTAGTTGTGAGTATTTCTATATTAATTTTGAGTTATACTGTATTTCATTAATTCATAAAGTTGATGAAAAAGTGTCATATTCTTTTGATATGAACTAAAACTTCCCTAGAGATTATTGTACTTAAGAGCTAGTAAAGACATATAACACAAAAGTTACAGAAGGACAAAAATAGTCTCAATATCACAGTGGCACTTATAGAAAATCTCTTCTTTCATCAGGCAAGTGTTAACTTGCTACAATATTATTCTATCTTAACATCAGATAACTTGGGAAAAATCCACAACAGTGAAACTATAAAGTGACTTGTTGTAGAAGCAGGAGGTATTTCCTCACCAAGATAAGAAACAGATGAAAGACATTTGCCTTCTATTTTTTTGGTAATGGGTGTAAATGCATTTAAATTGCAGGGGGAAATGATTTGGAAAATTGATACTCACTGCAGTTGTCTTTCTAGGAAAAACTTTAGCACTATCCCCTTACACCTCCTTGTAGTACCTGATTTTCTCAAATATAGGGAGAAAAGAAGGGTTCTTTTTCTGTGCATGTTAACCTATGGGGTTTGACTGGAGTTTAGAGTTTCTACTTTATAGAATGACTGGGGAAAAATTTATGCTAGGGCTTTGTAGGAATTATCAGAATGATATGTTGTTTAACATATTTATTATTATCTGACTGGACTGTTGAAGGTATCAAAGCCATTAGCATGTTGTTCCCAATTGCAAATTGATTATCCTAGAATATTTGAATGGACAGTGGCCCACCCAGAGTCATAAAAGAAGACAGGGTGTTATGGTTTGGATCTGGAGTGGTCCCCAAAAGCTCATGTGTTGAAGACCTGGTCCCCAAGACATCAGTGTCCCGAGGTGGGGCATTTGGAAACTGGTTGGATCATGATGGCTCTGACCTCATCAGGGGATAAATGTATTCGATGAAGCAATAATTTGAATGATTACTGGGAGGAGGTGGAAACTGAAGGCAAACAGGACACAGAAGAACAGGTCATTGAGGACATGCCCTTGGGAACTTTGTCTTACCCCTGGCTCTCTTTCTCCCTTCCTGGCTGCCATTAGCTTGGCAGCTTTCTTCTACCACTCCCTCCCGCCATGATGTCCTGCCGCACCTCAGGCTTAAAGCAACAGAACCAGATAACCATGGACTGACCCCTCTGTAACCATGAGCCAGAATAAACTTGTCCTCCTTTAAGCTGTTTATGTCAGGTATTTTGGTCACAGCAATGAAAAACTAGCACATAGGCTGAGGGCCATGTTTTCTATAGGAGCCAGATTTTATAATAACAGTATGTGGGAATTCAACAACTTCCCAAGTTGAGAAACTATTATTTGCCCCAATTTGAACATTTGTTGCTCTTCTGTAGGTATAAGCTTTGTGGTTATACCCCTTATCTCTTTTGTTGAAGTCAAATTTTTTATTGCTGGAGAGACTCGGCTCAGTGGTTCAGATCAGTGAGGCAAATCAATGCGTAGTGGAATAGATGAGCTAGCTGAAGATATGATAAGCTCTATGGAAAACAATAAAGTTTATCTTGTCAGCTAAAACATAAATTCATTCTACTGGAAAGAACATATGCAATAATGGATTCACTGTAGATAGTGAGCATGGTTCATTTAACTTAACATATAGACAAAATGATCTTATTCGGTATATTAATTTGAAGCTATCTCTATGGAGTTATATCCTCAATCTATATTCAATCTAAATTTTAAATTAATGCTAGCTTTTTAAGAACTCAGCTACTTGGATTAATAAAAGCACAAAAGTAAGCAATATCTCTAGACATATAGCTTAAAAAATTTAGGCTACAACTTGATGAATGGTGCTTTTTACTGTTTTGGTCTAGGAATCAAGTTTTTTAGAGGTACTTTGATTGATATGGAATACTCCTACATGTTTTGACAGGTTTGTTTTTTCTCTATGGGCCTTATGAAGATCACGTATAAAAAGCACAAGTTATGCACCTTAGTAATAATTGAACCTTACTAATGAGACTGTTTCCCAGAGGTTGTTTTCATTTACTGCTCATTGGATAGGGTGTTTAGGTAGAATGTGATCTCTGCAAGATCTCTGTGGATTCCACTGATTACTTTGTGAGTTAGGTACTTTTGCTTCATTTGTGGCCACAGTTAGCCATTCTAAGGTCAACTAGGCTAAACATTGTGGTTATTTAATGTCTATCTTTTCTTACCTGCAAGACCATAACTCCATAAAATCAGAGATAAGGTCCACCCTGTCTTCCGGGCCCCACACTTAGTAGATTATTAATAAATATTTATTCAGTGAAAGGTGAATGGACAGTATACCATGTTCATGGAGAGATGCATTCTTCCTAGTGACATTGTTGAATGAGTATAACTTCCTTATGCCATTGCAATTATTATCTAAGCAAACTTTACATGTTTGGACCATAGTGAATTTTGGCTAGAAGAATACTGGACCATAATTTAAGAGCTAAATCCTTTCTTGCTCTAGAGATCTTAAAGTATCATGTGGCATTAGGTACTGATCTCTCTAGTCCTTAGGTTTCTTATTTGTAGAATAGAAGCATCAAAATTATACTTGTTTCTTATATAACATCATTTCATTTAAACAGAGTATGAGGTTGCTTTAAGCTCTCAAATGGATGGTTCTACTTAGATTTGACAGTATTTTTGCATTACAACTCACTGAAAAACATGCACTTAGGCATTCTAATAGATGCCATATGTGTTTGTGCTGCAAAGAGCTAGCTGAAGTTGGATTAAAAAAAGAGCAGGGCATCTGAAATAGAAAAGGGGCAAAATTGGGGAGAAGGAGTGATAGAGAAGGGAAAAAGGAGGGAATAAAATTAGTGAAATGTAGACTGGAATCTGTCTTATATTTTCTTTTTTTTTTAATTGGTGCATTGTAATCGTACAACTTGATGGGTTTCAGGGTGATAGAAGTATACGTGCACACAACAGTCAATTAGCCCTCCCCCAATTCCCACCCCCATTTCCTCCCCCTTTCCTCTTTCTCATGCTCAGCATAGTAGTTGAGTTTGGAATATTTGCATATGTATACCCTGTGCATTAGGGTGTTTCCCTCTTCCCCCCTCCCATCCTCCTCAGTTAGTTCTCCTTCTTTGCTCATCTGAGGTTTTCTCCATCTTTGTCTGGAGTCCCTCCTATGCCCTATTCTACCTAGCTTCCACTCTTATATTTTCTTATAGAGTTTTAGGCATTATCCTCAGATATTTTTAGGCCTTTTACATGCTAATTGAATAGTTTGCTTTAAATTTTATATTCAAGCAGGTAAATGGAATTGATTCTGAAGACAATTAATAAATTATAGCAAACAAGAATTTTTCTCCATTATACAAAATTATGCCAGTTACCACTGTGAATGCCTACTGGGTGCCACTAACATATAGACATGTTTATGAAATATAAGACTAAGCAAGAGACTATTTGCTCATTCATATATTCATTCTTTCACCAAACATTTACTAAGACTGCTGGGTACTGTATGTCAAAAGGGAACCAACAATAAGACATGGTCTCTACAATCTAGGCAAACAAGAGGGCTTTGTTTTTCTTTTCTTTTCGTTTCCCCCTACTGTCTTGATTTTATTTAATTTCAAGTTCTTTCCAAGCCAATACTTTCCATCTCCACAGGGCTATAATAAGTGCTAAACAAGAAGAGTAATAAAAATATCCTATAAAGTTTAAAGTACTGTCAGTCAACCCAGCATGAAAAAAAAATCAGTCACTGAAATTCATTACAATATATTGACAAGGATTGTTAATTTATTTTATGGTATCAAATTCCTTATCTCAAGGTGCAAGGTCCTTATGACCAGGGGCTCCATCATTATGCAATAGAAATTGTATAACTATAATTCAAATGTCTTTTGTAAGGTAGTGAAATGTTTTGGAGCTAGGATTTATAAATAATAATTATTAAAAACTCTTGAGAAAATTACTTTGCATTTATAAAGTTGAGTCCTGCAGAGGCCCCTTTTTGTGTGTTTTTCATTAACAAGCCAAGCGAGGACATGGGACAAGCTTGGAGTTTCAGGTTGCTTTCAACTACCTGAACAGATTATTTAAGTTATTTTCTTCACCAATTTGGCCCATTATTCCTTTGAATTTCCTAAAAATTTAAACTAAAGTAAAACACTAATGTTAAGAAATTATGTGAATTCAAACAAGCTCATTCTCTGCTTATTTTCATGAATCAGGAATGTTATGCTTATCATGTTTCTTCCAGCTTCCATACAGAGACCATTTAAATACTTTTAACAATGGGTCTAATGACAAAACTTATTAATGTCTCTTCCACCAAAATGTTCTTTCCAAATCTTTCAACATTATCTATCCACCCCATGGTTTTTCAGTGTGTTTAACCTTCTTTGACATGTGGTACAGTCTACACGGGAAAATTGGTCCCTCCAACTTGTCTCCTTTAGAGTTTTGTGGTATTGTGCATTTTGACATAAACTTATTTCTATTTAAATCTGTACTTAAATATATGTTTGTTTATATATATATATATATATATATATATTTTTTTTTTTTTTTGCGGTACCGGGGATTGAACCCAGGGGCCTTCTACCTCCAAGCTACACCCCCAGCCCTATTTTTTTATACTTTATTTTGAAACCGGGTCTCACGAAGTTGCGGAGGGCCTCACTAAGGAGAGAGAGAGAGAGACAGGGAGAGAGAGACAGAGAGAGAGCTGAGGCTGGCTGCGAACCCGGATCCTCCGATCTCCGCCTCCCAAAGTACTGGGATTACAAGCGTGCGCCACCATGCCTGGCTTGTTTGTTTATATTTGCCACCATGCCTGGCTTGTTTGTTTATTTTGATGTAAGTAATTTTGAAGAACTTGTTGGTCAGTATAGACAGGATTAATTAACATTCTGAATGGACCATCATGATTGTGTATCTGAATGCATTTTAACCAGAATACAAGGCTCTCAGCAGGTGAATCTTTGAAGAACATCATTTGTGTGAGATAATGTTCAGTCTTCAGGAATATCTGGTGTGGTCATATTTTTGGTTTAGATGATGTCTCAGGATTTTTAAGAAGCTAGATAAGTAGATATCATTAAATTGAATGTTGTAGAATGGGAAATACTTTTGAGAGAGAAGAAAGTGTTTTTGTAATTCAAGGCCAAAGGAGGTCTTCATTTTAAGCACTGCTGAGAAATGATGGAAATCCAGAGGAGAGGCTTAATCCCCTGCAAGTTTGAAGGAAAGTCAGTCAAATGACACTGCCCACTACCCTTCCTAAAGCATTCTTTCTGAGACAATCTCACACAGAGGAAGAAAGAAATGAAGCTGAAATATTGCTGCAACTGAGGTTCATCCCTGGAGGATGCCTGAGGCTCTAGACAGAATCCAAACTTGCAGACATCCAGTTACCGTTCATATCTCAGCACATTGAGCTGACATGTGGGTCTTTGGCTAAAGAAAGCAGCATCAGAGTGTCAAATTAAAAATAAAATCAAAATCCCACTGCACAAGAAATTCAAGTTGACATTAGGATGAATGCCTCTGGCTTATACTTTAGGAGTAGATTCTCTTTCATTTATATGTTTCATATTTCCAAATAACTAGTAAGATAGACTTGTTCTTGCTTTTTCATATCCTGTATTCCTTTTGTCTTCCTATCCTTTCCTAGAGTGATCCCATTTTAGGGGGAAAATGTTAGTTTCTCAAAGGAACAATTAAACATATGTAGAGGGAGAAAGAGAGAGAGTACAGTGGCAGATCATTTCAATTAAATCCCACTAGACTCACACAAGGAATATCCAGAAACCCCCAGAGAGCAACTGTAGTGTTTTTATCCATTATGATAAAGGAATAGAATTAGTAAAATTTTAAATAATTTTGATTACATTGGAATTGTATTGTCATCCTACATGTATACAACTCTTCATGTTTATGTGGCCCCATGTCAAAGAAAAGTCAACTACATCAAATGGAATCATCAACATTTGGATAAAACCCATGAGCCTTTTTTATTTATTTTTTTTGTACATATGGTACTGAGGATTGAACTTAGGAGTATTCTACCATTGAACTACATCCCCGTCCTTTTTTTTTTTAATTTTTTAATCTGAGATAGGGTGTTGCTAATTCACCATGCACTGGCCTCAAACCTGCACTCCTTCCATCTCAGCCTCCCCTCCCACACCCAGCTCTAAAATCCTTTTTTTTTTTTTTTTTTTTTTTGCCAGCCTCCAACCTGGAGTTACTGATTGGGCTGGGCCTTGGAAGGTGACCTGTTAGACTCAACTTGGAATGTGGGCAATCTAAACAGGGATAACAAAAAAACATGGGGATGATGTTGAAAATGTAAAGAAGGGCCTTACAGTATGGAATGTAACATAGTCTGGCCAAAATATAAAGAGGATAACAGAAGAGAATGTTCAAAAATCAGAGCGGCTGAGAATTCTGGTTGTCTCACTAAGAAGTTTGGATGCATTAATAAGCAGTAGGGAGTTTGGAAGAATGTTGAATTAGAGAAGAACTTGGGGAAGATGAACCATTTGATGGGTATAATATTTTTCATGTTTGCTGTGAAATATACAGAAGAAAAGATTATCACACTCTTCCAAGTCACCCCATTTTACATTAATAATGCAAATAAATTTTGGGTTAAAGTAAATTAAGAAAGATTAAAACGTGGTTTTGAGATATAATCAAGTAATGATTATTCAGTTTTTTCCCTTCATGCTATGAACATAGACTCCGAGTTCCTTTGTCAAATGGAGTTCATTAGTTTTTTTCTAGACAATCTTTAAGATGTTAAAATAATCTTCCCTTGACATAGGCTTTTAGGAAAACAATTTTTTCATAAACCTGAAAATTCCTTCTTAGAGAAATAAATGTTTATTTAGACCCATCCATAAACCTGAGAGTTAAAACTCAACCCTGGCCAGGTGTGGTGATGCACACCTATCATCCCAGTACTTGGGAGGATCAAAGGTTCGAGGCCAACCTCAGCAATTTAGTGAAACTCTCAGCAAACTACTGAGACCCTGTTCCAAAAAACCCCAAAAAATAAAATAGGGCTAAAGGTGTAGCTCAAATGTAGAATTCCCCTGGGTTCAATCTCCAGTACCACAAAAAAAAAAAAGAAAGAAAAACTCTGATGTGAAAAATTGACATTAAATTAAACTGGAATGTCTATTTTTCACAACAGCCATCTATTTTTCTGTCATGGAATGATTTTTGAGGACTGCTGTTATTTGTGGAATTTACTCTATGGTGTTAATTATTTCTAAGTGATCCAAGAAATCTTTGGCATGAAGTAATTTGTAATTTTGCTAAGACATAAATATGAGTCACAGGAAAGAGGTGGGTGCTCAGGTGCTAGTGGTCAAGCTGGAGCTTAAATGCTATTCAACCTCAAGCATCCTCTGTCCAAAGTGGTTTTGTTTCTCCTACTCAACCATTAGGCAAGACGGAAAATGAAGGTCTGGAAGGGCCGTTTATATTTATTCTGACATGTTTTTCTTCATTTTAGATCAAAGCAATATACTATGAAACTATTTCAATATAGAAATATGTGAAAAATGTACCAATAATGCATTGAGAAAGTTGGCCATCGCAAGAGGCCAGGTAGTGGTGTCACCGGAAAATCTATGACTCTAGAAAATCAGGGGGAAATTAACAGAAGTTAACTATTGCATTGTAGGGTTTTAAGATTCTAAATCATCTCTAAATAGTGTTAGCCACGTGACCCTTTGGGATTGAATCATTTGTTTGGGAAATCATAAAAATTGTCAAACAGTTGATTAAATGTTAAGGTCAAACAGATTTTTGCAACTGAAGTTGGAATTTCTGTTCTTGCAATAAGTGAGTCAGATTTAATGTTTGCCTTTGATCACTTGGTAATGAGTCACTTGATTGGTACTCTAATGATTTCTAAATTAAAATTTATAAATGAAATATGAAATATTTTATTATCCCCAAGGTTTAGTAAAATGGCTCCCCTGAATTCTATTTAATTTCCAAAACAATTAGATATTCATGTAGACTAGTTTAAAGTATTATTGATAGATATAATAAATCAAAATATTATTTAAATAATCTATGAAGTTTTAAATGTAATGATCTTTTGGTTTTATACTGATTGGTTTTATACTATTTTTCTCTGCAATTGAAGTGAAACTCTTACAGTACAACTGTACTTATTGTTACATATAGACTCTGTGATATCCCCACGCTTTTTAAGTTGGAACATTTATTATGCCCTATAGAGTAGCCTAGTCATGTCCTCTGAATTCAAATTTTGACAAGAGGACCTTCCCTTGGGCTGCTGATGAGAGCTGTCAATAAAATTTCCCTGCAAGGAACGAGCTGTCTTGTCCATGTGAGACAGGCACTGTGATTTAAGCTTTGCTTAGTTAAAAATAGTCAGGATTCAATGTCCTTTTGAATTTTAGGTTCTTTTATGCAAATACTAAGAGATGTGTTAACTTTCTTCATGATAGCATTATATCTTGGGCAAACTTATTTAGATCTTTTTTTTATAAGAGGCTAACCTGTCCCCTAAAGCATTGAAAATGTGATTTCTCTTTAGCTGTGGGGTGGGAGAGGGGAAGTGGTAGTAGCCAAAATAAAACAAGTAATGACAACAACAACAATAACAAATATCAACTTTTCTTTCCATGCTTATATTATCTGTCCTCCAAAACATGCAAAGTTTAAAAGACAGATGTAAGAAGTCACAAGAGTTATGACTTTGTACTTTATATCACACCAGAGTGATGTCTTTCCACAACTGGATTTGCTGTTGTCTTCAAAATGAATGCATGACTTCCTGAAAATAGAAATAAAACAACTACCCTCAAATCTTCTGGACCCAACCACAGCCTGGACCATGTCTATGTGACCTAATACATTTCAGCTAACCAATGGGCTCTGGTGTTTTTACTTCTAAAAGTAGCAATGCTTCCACACGGCCATCCATGGGTAATGGTTGTTCTTGAGCAGTTGCCAGAGAGGCGTCTTCAGAAGGCCATGGAGCCAAACCTGCAAGGGAAACATAAAGCCAGCCCAGAGACTCTATGCCAACCTTCCCGGGAAACCAGGGGTTCTTCCACTGGGTGCCTGGGAATCCTGACCTGAAACACTGAGCCAGACCAATTGTGACCCTCACTTGTGCTGTGTGGACTAGTAGAACAGTCAGTGAGGGAGGTGATTCATAATTGCGACAGGGGGAGCACTGGCATATCCTCTAGGATCCTGGGCTGAACCACACTGAACTATACTCCTGAGTCTTCCAATGAATGGACCTGAGATCCTACAAGAGTGGCAGCCTCCCCACCAAAGACAGTCCAAACTTCACTTTCTACCCCCACCCCAGCTGTTGCTAAATTACACCTGAGCATAGCTGGGATATCTACGGCTCTCAAGCACTTGTCCCCTGGGGGTGCAGGGAAATCGGGGCTCATACTTACATAACTGCTCTTTAGTCCCAATGTGAGGGTTTTTTTTTTCTCCTAGATGAATATGTAGGTTAGAGGGCTTCTTTTGTGCTCCCATTCTGGTTCCCTATCGCCAGCATCTTGAAAGAAAAACGGTCAGTGAAGTTACCTCCAATTCCTTTTAGGTTAGGATTTTAAACAAGAAGATCGATTTTAGCAAAGTTCAGTCAAGATGTGGTTCCAAGGATAACATCAAACATTCTGCTGGGGGCGGAAATGTAAGTAAAGCTTCTATGAGGAAGCTGTCCTGAGTGTGTGGAGCCACCCTGCACAGCCAGCACCCTCTCTCCTCTCCTGCCTCCTCCTGACACACTCCTCCCTCCTCACTGCTGCCCACATGTCACCTGGCATGGTAGCTTGTCAGCCTCACAGGCGGGTGATGGACTTCCCATCCTTTCCTGTAGAATTTCTCACTTTCATTTGGGAAAGAAAACCTTTTGGGGATGCCCCACGGTTTTCCAGAGGATGGTAAACCCACTTCACTTGCCGACTTTGTTCGCTGGCCTTTTTGTCTTCTTAGGTCTTTCCTCATGCTGTCTCTACTACCCTGCAAAATTCTGCTGGACTCACATTTTTCTAGCTCCATTTAAATTACCCCTGAGGCAAAGACTGATATACTTGAAAGCGCCCAAAGTGGGTAATGTCAATCTCCAGTGGTTCATTATTCATGAAAGTTAGGATATCATTTAGAATAATACAAAACTGCTGAGGCATAGTTCATCAATAATTCAGAGTGAAAGGATTCGAGTCCTAGTGCACATTTTGTCTTGATGGGATTTTTCCTGTCGCTTTTCATTTAGTGGAAATAATATCCTATGGGAGGAAGTGAAAGACAAACCCGTATTTCTTAAGTGTGTTTGAGGCAGAGTTGAAGTGGTCAGGTACACTCAAGCTAAGGGAAGCATGGTTCTTTATAAAATAAGTTTTAAAAGGTGAATCATGCTGACTCTCTGTTCTACAGATGTTATGTAAACTTCAGGTTCTGGTGATATATGACTCAAGTAATTTATAGGACACCAAATACAGAATCCTCAGCAGTCTAATAACTCTTGGCTCCTTGCGCCTCAACTGGAAGAAATGGAGTTGAGGAGTGAGGAGAAAGAGATAAGTAAGTGCCTTCTACAAGGAGCTGTCACCATGCATTAAAATGTCACTGTCATCGAAGTCCATCGCAGTATTTGTTGGGCTGCTTCAAGAAGGTAGGGCTAAGCCTCAAGGTTGATGTTCACACTGACGTGTTTAGCCCTCTTCCCTGTTCCCCTTCCTATAAAGTGCACACCGTGTGCTACTCACACAGAAGCAGCACCAATTCTGGTAATTCCCGTGAGGGTATCAGAGGATGGACCATGCTATCCTGTACTGCAGATGCTGCTGGCCAGAACACAGTGGAAAAGGGTAAATTGGGGTAAAGATCTTAAAGTAAGTAAGGAGCTTCCAACCTCCAATACAATAGTCTTAAACTCTTCTCTAGAGAAAAATCGCTTGTTTAAATGTGCAGATACCCTGGCCTCATCCTCTCAGTGTCTGGGTAATTCCCATGTACTACTGATGCAGATGAACAATGGACCATACTTGCAGAAGCACTGCTTCCAATATTGGGAGAGGAAGCATTTTCAGTGAAACACTAAAGAGGAAAAAAAATGCTGTTTTCCTTTTATAATTTGGTGTGCAAGAAAAATTCCATTTAGCCAAGATAGGGCAATTTAATACCAGTTTAGAAAATCACATTTAGATCTTTCTTCTTGTATTTAACACAATATTAGTCTTCTTGTAACTATGAACAATGTTGGTCACTTTATGTTAAACTCACTTTGTAAAGAATAACCCATCACTTCTCTTGGCTCTTTGCTTTGGAAAGGTTTAATATGGTGTGGCTTAGTTCTCTGAGTGGAAGCTTGCCTTATTAATACAAATGTTCCTATGCTTTTATGTTGTGATCTGTTTTCTATTAATAAAATCTTCTATTCCAGGATTTTCATTCACTTGAGTTCATCTTTCCAGTCCAAACATGGGGGGAGAAAATATGGGAAATTACATTTTCCTATGTGTGTGTATATGTGAGCGTGTACCTCAATTTGGATTTCTGGATATGTCGTTGCATGTCACAAGTGTGGGTGTTTCTAGATTTTATGTAGGAGCTTGGGGATTTTCCATGTCTAAACTGTTTTAAGTGTGCCTTATGTGGTTCACACAGGTACAAATTGTTACCAAGAAGATAGACTTAAGCCATGTAACATCCAAATGTGGCTCTCTGAAGAACATCCGCCACAGGCCAGGTAAATATATCACTCTTAGAAGTTTGAGAAATGTTTCCTTGAACTCAGCAAGTTGAGAAGCAAAATTTTTGTTGTTGTTGGATTATAAAAGAACAAAAGCAGATTAATTGGTCTTAACCATCTATACTTGGCATGTTACCAGAAAAAAATGTATAAAAATAATTGAGCAAAACAAGAGTTTTTGACCAGGAGAAGATTACGAATAATTTGTTGGTTGAAACATAGGTAAGATAAGTATCAAAATTAATAAATACATTAGAAACTTCTAGTGATCAGAATTCATTTTGTCAAAGGGTGCTTATGAAGCAAGTCAAGGAGTTAAAAACTGTATATATGGAATCTCCATTCCTAGTTGCAGAACTGCTACCATGAAATTAGCTTCTCTCCTTTTCATGATACAGCAGGGACATGTCCCATACTACCTATCTTGATAATTCCCCTATCTATAGCTGAAACCTACAAACACTTAATTAACTTTGTATTGCTCCATCAACAGCATGACTAAAATATTTGGACATACTGCCTATTTTCTTGCAGAATACAAAAGAAAATGCTGGATTATTTCCTTCTAGACAGTAAGAATAGTTAGATGAGTTCACCTGGGGTTTGGATGCACAGAGATAAGTAAATATTCTGTATATAATTTGCTGGTCATAAAAGCCTATTGTCAGAGACTCCCACCTATTTCTAAATCTAGCTCTTGCTTCTATTATAACTGAATCATATGACTAAATTCATAGAGAAGTGTTAGCAGCATGGTGATCCTTGACAACAGCAAGCTTTTCACAAAGTTACTTTGGAATGTGGAGTATCTAAAGAGAAAATAAAACAACTCAACACCTAGAGGCACAAATTGAAATATCTGCACTTCATTTCTGAAGCTTAATAAAGATTATAATCATCCCCAATTACTGCTCCTGGTCGGTGCCAGTGTTCCTCAGAACCAAAGGCATTGATATCTGAATTCAAATGGACTTCTGTAACCAGCTACATAAGTATTTCTAGTGGAAAATTAACAGAAATAGACTACTCAAGTTTCCTTTTTTGAAATATTGTGAGTCAATATTAAATTATTTTTCTTTCTTTTCAAAACACTTCAACAAAATTTAATAAAATAGTGACACAACACATATTCAGAAAAAGAAGCTTAAGAGAGCAATTTCTATTAGAGACCACCAAAAATGCAAAAATAAGATCCCAAAGAAGTTGATCTCATCCAGTTGAAAGCCAGTTTCCTCTATGCCTCTAACCACGATAGCTTTTTATGAATCATTATCAACCATGCTAATCCCTTCACAACCAATAGATCAGACACATAAGCCAGGTAAAATGTGGTAATAATAACACTCCATGAAATGATGCCTGCTTTGAGGAAGGATAATGTCATATTTCCTATAAGCATGAGTCACATGACTATGCATATCTTCAGCCTCAGGACAGGAATGAATGGATGTTTCTCCAAAATGTTACCCATCTTGTAATTTCATGAGGGCCCTGAGTAGGAGTTGGATATTAACCTAAATGTCTAGGTATTGCATGAGAAAACCACAAGGCTTAGGAGACCTGTGATGCCTTAACAGACCTCTCTCTTTAGTCTACAGTGATACACAAGCATCAAGAATCCAGAATTGAAAAGTCTTTTCCATGATTCCATAAATCCCCTTAGGCACTTTCCCCAAAGCAAAATTCCCCATTAAATGCAGTGAGGGTAGAGGGCCATCGCCCACTACTGGCTTTCCAGAAGAACGCATATGGTTGAAACCAAGTTGCTAATGAAAGTGTTCCAAGTCTGAACCCAGGTGACCCCAAGTGCTGATGGGTATAAAGGAGTCTAATCTAACTTCTTTCTAAGTCAAAGACATCAGCAGATATTCAACAGTGGCCAACAGCAGGCTAAAGGACAAGGTATACCTACTGTAGAAGAAGCCCCTATATTTGAAAGTCTGAAAGACATGTAGAGACAGGGAAGACCACACTTGAAGGGTGGAGTATGGCACCCTAAGGACCTGTAGATCCTCGAGTGTCAGACTAGTTAGCATTAGGGGAAATGGCATGGCCAAAACTCTGCCTCCATATTATCAGGTCAAGGTCAGTGTCAGATCCATCCTGTGACTCCGTACCAGCATCTCCCGGGATCCTTTCCCCCTCATTCCATATGCTAAGTAACATGGAGAAGGTCTGGGAACTTAGGAGTCATAAACAACTCAGCCCCTGACTCATTTTATTAGTGAAATTATCAATGCTAAAAATGTACAGATAAAAAAAAAGTCATCTCTCGGTATTCATGGAGGATTGGTTCTAGGACCCCTGCAGATACCCAAATCCAGACACTGAAAAGGATGCTCAAGTCCTTTGTATAAAGTGACATAGCATTTGCATATAACCTGTACACATGCTCCTGAATATTTTAAATCATCTCAAGATCACTTTTAATTCCTAATACAATGTAAATGCTATGTAAATCTTTGTTATACTATACTGTTAAGGAAATAATACCATGGGGAAATGTCTGTAGCTATTCTATATGGATACAATTTTTTTCCCCAAATTTTCAGTCCAAGGACACAGGATCTCCAGATACAAAAGACCAACTGTATTTTGCCTGTATGTGCACCATTCCAACCCAAAATTTATTTGGATAGGTGACTTGTTACCATGAAGAAGAAGAGAGAAGAGTTTCATTTCAATTGAATTGTATCCAATAGAAGTAAAAAAAACTAAGCATTTAAAGTTTTAGGATGCAATAGAATATTTTCACTGTGTTGTTTTAGAATTATTATTATACAAATAAGAAAACCCCCTCTGATTTCTAAGGTAAACATGGGTAAAGAAGAAAGGTATTATTATGTGAAGCAATCTGTATAACAATATGAAAAAGATATCAATAGCTTTAATCATATGGAGGAAATGGTATGGACAACAAATTCTAAAAGATTCCTTTCACATCTGTGGTCAGAAGGATAGTAGAGGTAATACATTTGTAGTCTGCACTGACCTATCTGCTATAACCATTTTGGGGGAATAAGTCATCACAAATACTTTAACTTTAGCAAGTCATTTAAAAGTCTTTCTCCCTCTCAAAGGTGGTGGACGTGTGAAAATTGAGAGTGTAAAGCTGGATTTCAAAGAAAAGGCCCAAGCTAAAGTTGGTTCCCTTGACAATGCTCACCATGTACCTGGAGGTGGTAATGTCAAGGTAAGAAACAAAGTCACCAGCCAATCTTGTCTTAAATCAAGTTCTTCTGAAATACTCTTTATCAAAATGGGGTCTCAGATTGAAGACCTAGACAAACAAGAAGAGGGGATGGCAGAGCTGAATTGAACTCACATTAGTATCAGCTCTGGGGCCAGGTAAGATGCTTCAGTTAACAACAACTGGTGCTTGTCTTGAACAGATTGACAGCCAAAAGTTGAACTTCAGAGAGCACGCTAAGGCCCGTGTGGACCACGGGGCTGAGATCATCACACAATCCCCGGGCAGATCTAGTGTGGCATCGCCCCGACGACTCAGCAATGTCTCCTCTTCTGGAAGCATCAACCTGCTCGAATCGCCTCAGCTCGCCACCTTGGCTGAGGATGTCACTGCGGCGCTCGCTAAGCAGGGCTTATGAATCCTCCTTAGCCCTGGAGTCATACTATTTAGGCATGAGCTCATGGCAGGAGTGGGCTCTGAGCAGGTGTTATATTCATTCTCTACAAACCATAAGATAAATAATCTCATCCCCAAACTGTAGTCATTGTTACAATTTTATATAAAAAAATGAATAGTATATGCAGAAATTGACCTGATTTCCATTTGCAACAGGAACACACTGGCTTTACATGGGTACAATTGGACAATTATTTTCGCTCTGCTCTGTTTTTGCATGGAGTATTATGATTATTTTTTAAATTGCATTTTTACCTTTCATGTGCCTGAAGGCTGTCCACTCCATTCTGAAAGGCCTTGTTAAAATCCAAGCTGCTCATTTCACTGTTCTGTTTCTGGGTAAAAAGATTAAAACTGCCCATTGTAACTTATTACAGGTTAAATTAATTCAAGGAAGTTTGATTGCAGGAAGGGAAGAGCATGTAAGAAATGCGGTTTTTTTAAAGTGTTATTTTGTATAAATGGGAAGAAAGATGCGATTAAGTTATTAACACTTGGGACCTGGATAATTATATCAGAGTATGTCAATCCAATAAATATTTAACTAACTAAAAAATAGTTACAAAGCTGTGGTTGGGGAGGCGAGGTAAAAGTGCAGCTCTTAGGAAGGACGCGCGTCCATTAGGATGGACTCGTGTCCGATTAGAATGTCAGTTGATTGGCTAGATTTGTGTCCACACTACCAGTTTCACACACCCCCCCTTTCCATCTGTTTGATACAGTATTATAGATATAAATATATATATATTTCTCTGTGGCCATTTGTGATAACTTCCTCATATACTTGAATATTATACTTCTTTATTCACAGTATCTGTGTCTCCTGCACCCTTTGGTGTTGCAATTTTAGGTATGTGAAAGTAGATGTTAGCAGGGTTCTTTCCCTATTTAAAAAAAATACATGAAAAAAGACAAAAAGTTTTAGCATGAAGTTGCTTTCTGTAACAACTCAAAGCTGTAACCCTGTTTTAGTGCCAGATACAAGTCTCCTGTGATGCTAGAAAAAAATTTATTTTTCTTTGCTTTCACCAACATGGAGTTTGTGGGGGTGGGTCCAGATATACAGGAAAGGGTTTACAGATTGTTGGTTTAAGATTACGGATTTATCTCATTTTTAATCACAGGATAGTTTGGGGATTTTTTTTCCTATAATCATTCATGAAACCAACTTCTTAAGATTTCTTTTTTTTTTTCCTTTGCTAAAGTTGAAACTAAGAATGGTAATTTGGGATGTGCTTTACCATTCTTCCAAATAGTACCTGTTTATTGAATTCTTTATTAGAAGATGCTAGGCTTCCTTACCCAAAGTAAAGATCCCTTGATCAGAAAGGAGAAGCTGTAGCTGCAAAAATTTGAGACACAGATATCTAAATCATTTTTGTCCAGGACTCCAACATTGTGTTCTATCAGGGAGCACAGTGTGACTTAATATTATTTATCAGTAGGTAACACTGTTCTGACTTTATACACAGTCCAGAAATCACAAATCAATTAATTAATTCCACTTATAAATCATTCATCCTAGACTAATGAATAAGCACTGAAATAGCCAGTGGCCTGAATAGGACAAAGAGTTACCATACTGGATGGGCACATTTTAGTATTTTATATGTTCTTTTTCTTGCTCAGGGCTAGTAAGCTGGATCTGAACAGTTAAAGACGAATGGTCTACTAGGTCTTTGATCTCCGTGAGCCAAATCAATTCCTAAATATAAAGGATAAGATCATTAGCACCGACTGGGCAATGAGGAAGGATGTAGGAGCATCCATGACAAACAGCCAAGGGTACATACGAGACAGAGAGATACAGGTGCCAGTTTGGTGACCCATTGGGTATTGCAACCAATGTGACTGCCACAAGGGAAACCCTTCAGAACAAATCATTCTTTCTCTGTAAATCTAGGAGATTTACAGACACGCATGTCTTGAACCATTTATAAATCAGTTATTTTTGCAAAAACTTAGAAATCACTGAATAGGTTTATGGATGCGTATGGTTTTTGCCTAGTAATTGCTATGAGAGTTGACCAATCTGGAGAGTTTATTCATCACCTTGCCTTGAAATGCACCAGAAAATAAGACAAGAAGGAATAGTTGTGTGGAGACTTAGGGTATTTTTTGGTACATGTTTTGATAGTGTTAGATTGTGATTAAAGTTCTCTAGAAAAAAAAGAGAAGTTAACAGCTGGTTAGAACAGTTTTAACAGGTAGAAAACATTTTTTCAACCTGATTTAATTTTTTTATGAGTGCCTAAACTAAGTAAACACGTACTATGTAAAAATCTCACAAATACATGTCCAAAATAAAGATTATATAAGGCACTAAGTTAACAGATTGGGCACTAAAACAAATGTTTATTTCTAATCACAACAAAATTATAATAAATAAATGCCCATGTTCTGAATAAAAATGTGATTCTTTAGAAAGTTAACAAAAAGAAACTGAAAATTTCTGCCAGCGTGCGCGAGAGAAACACACAGGCTAAAAATGTCTTCTTATAGGACTGTGGGGTAGAGCCCATCTTGCCTTCACTTTCAAGATAACGACTTAAATTAAGCTTTTTGCACACCACTTTTGTGGGGACACACATACGCTGATCTAGAAGTGAAAGCTTTATAGTTCCATTTCTAGATCCACTAATGCCAGTTTCTCTCTGGCTTTAGCCTTGGAGAACCTGTTTAAGAATACATAAGCAATCCAGAATTATGAAGAGTTAAAAGGCCAACCTCTCCAAGGAACTCGTTCCCTCTGGGTCCCCTGCAACTGAAAATTGGATACCTCGCAACAATGCAGGGAAGATCCGAGTCCATGATGAGTTCCAAGGCCATGTTCATTTAGGAACCAACTCTTTCTGGATTCACCTGCTGAGTTCCAGCAGGGTGATGGGCTGAAGTCCCTTCCATAAGCAAGACACCTGTGTAACGCCAGCTAAACATGGCTGGAGAAGGCTGAAGAGAGGTGCCATTAAACAGAATAAACTGATCGTGGCTGGTCTTCTCCACGCACACTCACGCAGTAATACAGCAGGAGTGGGCTCATCAGTCAAAATATGATGGTGCAACAGTGTTCTTAAAGAAGTCGCTTAAATATGGTTGATTCTGACATAGTTGCAGTTATTGCTTTTCTCCTATTTTTTTCTTGCCACAAGAAGAAAAATGACCATTCATTGTCTGAAGAGCAGAGATAAAGTAGATCCAGGGCTCAGGAAGGCAAATTCTAGGCATTCCTTTGAAGATTGATGTGCTAAAATCAACACAGATGTTTGTTTTTTTTTAGAAGCAGAATTTTTAGTCTGGGTACATAGGTTGAGGCCATGTCCCTCTGCAGGAAAAAGACTACTTTCAAACTCAAAAAATGTCAATCATAGAAGTCCACTTCAACTTTAGCAAAAAGAAAAAAAATCAACAAAAGGTATACTCTGTATGCTGGGATTCCAAGGTTCCAACACACCACTACAAATCTGTGGGGGGAGGGGGTTCTTTCTTCTGATAATTCTAGAGCCTGTTACCATAGGAAGGCATTTCTTCAATGGCTGGTTGTAGTTAGTT
Source organism: Glis glis (assembly GCA_004027185.1). NCBI lineage: Eukaryota > Metazoa > Chordata > Mammalia > Rodentia > Gliridae > Glis > Glis glis. Next base: position 58,760 of record PVJS01000542.1, on the reverse strand, counting down.
CATGTTTTTCAATCAAATTTGCAAATGTATTTGTTGCTGTATAGTGATTGTTTTGCAAAATAAAATTGCTTGTCACCTAACTCAAGTTTTGATTATTGTTGTTATTATTATCATTATCATTATTTCTTCATTTCTGAGAAAGTGTGTATATATATATTGTGTGCATTGTTCCATCCAATCAAAGAAAAATGTGAGAAGAAGTCTACTATTATCTGCTGAATTCTTACCACATGTCAGGTCTTATACTAGGTAATTTTATATTAACCCATCTAATCAATAAGGGATTTTTTTTTTTTTTTGCGGTACTGGGGATTGAACGCAGGGGCGTTCTACCTCCACGCTACGCCCCCGGCCCTATTTTTTTTATACTTTATTTTTGAAACCAGGTCTCACGAAGTTGCGGAGGGCCTCACTAAGTAGAGAGAGAGAGAGAGAGAGAGAGGGAGAGAGCTGAGGCTGGCCACAAACCCGGATCCTCCGGTCTCTGCCTCCCAAAGTACTGGGATTACAAGCGTGTGCCACCACGCCTGGCTGGGAATTTGTTTTTATCACAACTGTATTAGCAGGATGCTGTCAGTTGCCAGTGACAGAAATGCAAATTAAATTGACTTAAGCATAAAGTTGAATTTTTTGGTTCAAGTAAACCAACTAGATGGGTGTGTCTGCCTCAGGCATGGCTGGATCCAAGCACTCAATAGATGTTTCTTTTTCCAACTCTGGATCTGGGTACTCGAAAGATATCATCAGTAAACATCTGTTTCCAACTTCTAGTTTTGCTTCCTCTGTAATCTCAGGTGGGTACCTCTTCCATGAAAGTCACCAGAAACCCCAGACTTCACAACCTGCTAAAGAAAGCCTCCTTCCCAGTACTGCTGGGCAAAATCTAGGGTCTGAAAATCATCAGACTATTTGGATCACCTGCCCTGTTATGCTGATGGACCAGGCTTGTTTCACATAATGGACTCTGTTATAGGTGATCGGGATAGGAGGAGGGTAAGGAGAGAAGTGGCCTCACCTGAAGTATGTGAACTACTCATGGAGGGGAAACGTCTCCTCCAAAGTGAGGCTAGACTGCTACTGCCAGGAGAGAGGGGAAGGGATCAATATGGGCCATAAAAACAAACATCCACCACATCCACACACCAAGTTTTCTATTTTTATTCATCTTCTAGTTCTCTTCCTTTCTGCTCTAATTGAGCTCAAGCTTCACCTGGGTGCTTGAAAGAAATGCCAATTCTCAGGCCTCACACCCAATCAATGGGTAACATTCCCCTAGATGATGCATCTGCATTCAAAATATGAGAAGCACTCAGCTCTTCCAATCCCTGCTAATGCGCTTAAGGAGAAGGAGCTCCACTGCAGCCCTCAACTGGGTAACAATTATCCCCAAGACTGAGACATCACTAGCTCTGATGTCCAACAGTTGAGATATCAAGTAGCAGGTTATTACTGGTAAAAGAAATACTTTAGTATCAGAGGCTTTCCAGCCCTCAAATATCCTAGGTAGGCTAAGAAGGCTCAAGCCTACTTCTCTTAATGGCCTCCTCATTTCCTATTCAGTGTCCCTTTGCTAATAATGCAGACTTGGTACAATTGTGCCAAAATCATTAGGGTTTTGCTTTAGTAATTAAAAAAAAAGTTGTCATTCAAGGAGCCTTTGAAAACCATAAAATATTAAGACTTTTTTGTCTAGTAGCATAAATGTAAAATTTTTTATTCCCTCTTCTAAGTAGTAAAATTCTAAGTAGTAAAATTTTTTATTCCCTCTTCTAAGACAGATAATTTTACTTGCCTTGAGAAGAGACAAATAACTCAGATAGAATATAGGATGACAGAATAACATATATATAGCTTACAGGGAAAAACTTCTTCCTCTTCCCATTTATGAAGTGGCACTTACTTTCAGAACAGTGACCTGAAAAAGTCAGAGATAGAGTGCGGTGAAAAGTACAAAGTCTAGCAACCTAAAGTTATTTCAAAACACTGTCCTTCGCCAGTTCTTGACCATGCTCAAGAAGTATCAGAGACTCATTTTCCTAAAGCCCCCTCTTTTTCTCCCATGCCTTTCCATCACAAAGCTCAGTTGCTCCCACTTCAATTTTTGTTTGTGCACGCGCGCACGTGTGTGTGTGTGTGTGTGTGTGTGTGTGTGTGTGTGTGTATGCTCACGCACACATACATGGTGCTGGGGATTGAATCCAGGGCCCTTCTACCTCTAAGCTACACACCCATCCCTTTTTAAAAAATGTTTTGTTCTGAAGCGGGGCCTCACTAGGTTGTTGAGAGTCTCACTAACGTGCTGAGGATGATCTGAAACTTGGTGATCCTCCTGTCTCAGTTTCCCAAGTACTGGGACTATGGGCAAGTGCTACCACGCCCAGCTTCTCCCCTCTTCTGATCTTCAAATTCCACTAGAATCTCCTGCCCCAGGCTGAGATGAGGCAGTAGACCTATGGCCTCCAGGTGTGCTTTGGTTGTCACAGTGTTTTTAAGCCCAAGAATCACACACACACAACACACACACATACACACACACACACACACACACACACACACACACACACACACAATTTGGATCTTCTTTTGAGCCAATAGATTTGGCATTGTTGGGCCTGAGTTCTCCCATGGTAGTAATTAGCTGGAGGTGATCCAGAGGTACTTGTGGGTTGGGGCTTGTTCCCTCCACTTGGCCACCATGCCCACTGTGCCTATGTCCTTCCCAGCCCACTTACTTCAATCTCACATCACCGGAGGCATTACCTGAAGATTTCCAGTTTGTAACCTCTGAACTCTGCCCTCTGTCCTTCTCTCCCTCCCAATTTCTTCTTCGTTCTATGAAACAAAATTCCCAAAGAATGAGCCCCCTAATCCTAGAGTGGAGTTGGGTAGGTCAGACTAGAGTTCTTGGGGTGATGGGAAGCCTTGGAAAAGTAATATTTAATAGACTTTTCCCTGCCTCAAGAAAAAAAACAGCCCATAAAGTAATACATTTATTTGACAGTAGCAACTGGTAATTTTCATGTCCATGAAAAACAGATTTAAGGCTCTGCTTGCCATCTGTATTTATCATTAAATCAAGGTAAAAAGATTCAATGGAGTTGTTTCCCTGATTCCCTCACTCTATGATAACTAAAGAGCTCATTGTCAAGTGAGAAATGACAAAAATTCTCTTATTCAGTAGGCTTGAATTTATTGAAGACATGCTTATTACTTTTAGGAACAACAACAACAACAAAAAAGTCATAGAAGGGAAACGCTCTAACCTGGGCACAGGAATGCTGTGCTGTTAATCCCAGGGCCGATCTCCAGGCAATGAACACCTTCTTCAGGTGAATGGTTAACATATTAAAAGGTTTTCTCTCTGAGCATCCCCCCTTTACCAATGCCTGCCTTTGGCCACCCTGTTCTATTCCCCTGAACTCCACAGTTGACTTTCAGTTCCAGCACCTGCAAGGTCAATGCCTGTCACAGCAGAGAGCCTCCAAGATCCTGCTCCAGTCCCCCCAAAGTTCTGCCCCCCAAACATCAACAGGGGCAGTGTCCCCCAGAGGCTCTGGCTACAGGAAGCCAAGGTGGGCTCTGCAGGAGGTCTGTGCTGGCACCTCAGAGCCTGCTGGTCAACCCACCATAGCTCTCACCTACCTACCCCACTCCTGCTGGGGCAGAAGAAGAACCCCACAGGGGAGACAGTACCTTGTCTGTCTCCTGACAGGCAAATACCTGGTGCTCACGTAACTGTACCTTGACCATCATCATCTGCTACCAGTCTCCATTCCCCCCAGGTGGTCACATACGGAAACTACAGTGGCCACAGGACTTGAAGGTTTTTTGTGTATGTCGTGCTAGAGAGCCAACCCAGCACCCACGTATGTTAGGTAAGCACTTTTCCCCTGAGCCACATCCCAGCCCCAGAATGTGAACTCTCCGTGGAGTGTGAGATGGGCAACAGGCCCCAAGGCAGCACTGTGGGCTCCGGAGGCCAATAGCAGGAGGAGGTCATGAGCAGTAGATGGCCCCAAGGGGGCAACCAGGGACTAAGAAATGCCTAAGTTAAACCCTTTTTTATGGTCCCTGTTGAAATTTGGCCCCATTTTATTTTATTTTATTTATTTATTTTATTAGTGCAGTGAAAACATACATCTTGAAGGATTTCAAGGTGGTTGACGTATACATGCACTTATCAGTCAATTAGCCCTCCCCAATTCCCACCCCCCCTCCCCACTCCCTCCTTCCCGTTTTCAGCATAGTAGTTGACTTTGATATCTTTGTGTATGTCCATCCTGTGCTCCAGTTTGCTTCTCTCTCCCTCCCTCCCATCTCCCCCAGTTAGTTTGCCTTCTTCACTCATCTGAGGTTTTCTCTCTTTGTGATCCCTCCTGTACAGGGTCATGGCTCATCATCCCCTGATCTCAGCACTGGGGTACTATGGGGCAGGGCCAGGGACTTCCCCCTCCCCACGTCCCCAGTGCCAGGGTGAGGCGTTCTCTGGGGGTGGGGCCAAGGGTTCACCCACCCCATGTCTCCAGGGCCGGGGGGGGGAGGTGTTCTCCGGGGGCGGGGCCAAGGGCTTGCTGGCCCTGCATCCCCAGTGCCGGGAGTCTCCGGAGACGGGGCCAAGGGCTCACCTGCCCTGTGTCCCCAGCACTGGGGGATCTCTGGGGGTGGGGCCCAGGGCTCTCCCGCCCCGCGTCCCCGGCGCCGGAGGGGGGCTTCCGGGGGTGTGGCCAGGAGCTCACCTGCCCTGCATCCCCAGCGCCAGGGGGTCTTCGGTGGTGGGGCTCAGGGCTCTCCCACCCTGTGTCCCCAACACGGGGGGGTTCTCCGGGTGCGGGGCCAAGGGCTCACACGCTCCGTGTCCCCACTGCCGGGGGGAGGGGTTTTCCAGGGGCAGGGCCGAGGGCTTACCCACCCCGCGTCCCCAGTGCTGGGGGGAGGGGTTCTCTGGGAGCGGGGCCAAGGGCTCACCTGCCCTGAGTTCCCAGCAGTGGGGTGAGGGGTTCCCCGGGGGTGGGAGCCGAAGGCTCACCTGCCCCGCATCCCCAGTGACGGGGGGGAATATCCGGTGGCAGGGTCAGGGACTCCCCCTCCCCATGTCCCCAGTGCTGGGGTGAGGGCTTCTCCGGGGGCAGGGCCGAAAGCTCACTTGCCCCGTGTCTCCAGCGCCAGGGGAGGAGTTCTCTAGGGACAAGGCCAAGGGCTCTCCCACCCCATGTCTCCAGCGCCGGGGGTCTCCAGGGACAGGACCAAGGGATCACCCGCCCCGTGTCTTCAGCACTGGGGAGAGGGGTTCTCCGGGGACAGGGCCAAGGGCTCTCCCGCTCCGCGTCCCCAGTGCCAGGGGGAGGGGTTCTCTGGGGACGGGGCCAAGGGCTCTCCCGCCCCGCGTCCCCAGCGCTGGGGGTCCCCAGGGACAGGACCAAGGGCTCACCTGCCCCACGTCCCCAGCGCCAGGGTCTCCGGGGGTGGGGCCCAGGGCTCTCTGGCCCCATGCCCCCAGTGCCAGAGAGGGGGTCTCCGGGGGCAGGGCCAAGGACTCACCTGTCCTGTGTCCCCAGTGCCAGGGGGAGGGGTTCTCCAGGGGCAGGGCTGAGGGCTCACCTGCCCTGCATCCCCAGTACTGGAGGGAGGGGTTCTCTGGGAGCGGGGCCAAGGGCTCACCCACCCCGCATCCCCAGTACCGGGTGAGGGGTTCCCTGGGGTTGGGGGAGCTGAGGGCTCACCTGCCCTGCATCCCCAGCGCTGGCAGGGGATGTCTCCATGGATGGGACCAAGGCTCAGCCGCCCCGTGTCCTCAGTGCCGGGGGGAGGGGTTCTCCAGGGGCGGGGCCAAGGGCTCACCTACCCCATGTTGACAGCACTGGAGGGAGGGATTCTCTGGGGGTAGGGTCAAGGGCTCACCTGCTCTGTGTCCCCAGCATCGGGGGGAGGGGTTCTCTAGGGGTGGGACCAAGGGCTTGCCCTTCCCGCATCCCCAGCACTGGGTGGAGGGGTTCTCCAGGGGCAGGGCCAAAGGCTCACCCACCCCACGTCCCCAGCACCGGGGTCTCTGGGGGCGGGGCCAAGGGCTCACCCTTCCCGTGTTCCCTGCAGCAGGGGGAGGGATTCTCTGGGGGCAGGGCCGAGGGCTCACCAGCCCCATGTCCCAGCACTGGGGGTCTCCAGGGGCGGGGCTGAGGGCTTGCCCACCCAGCATCCCCAGTGCAGGAGGGGGTTCTCTGGGGGTGGGACCAGGGGCTGACCCGCCCGTGTTCTCTGTGCTGGGCCACTGGGGAGGGGGCCATGTCTCATCTACATATGTTCTCAGTTCTGGGGTGTTCCAGGATGGTGTTGGGCTGCTCATGGGGGACATAGCTCACTGGCTCCTGTTCTCAGAGTTGGGCTGCTCCTATGTATGGCCACCTCTTCTTTGTCTCTCCTCATCTCACTTGTTGCAGGGGCAGAGGCTCACAGCCCACCCCTTGAAACCATCGTCATTGTAGGTGTGGGTCTGGATTGACTTGGGCTTCATGTTCTGGAGTTGGTCAGTTTCAATGGTGGTCTATAGTCGCTGGTTTCACAAGGATCTGCTGTCTCTTTGCTGTTGGTCTCCGGGAGTTGCAGTGTAGGTGTGGCCCTACATTTTCATTGCTGAGCTGTTCCAGGGGGCCATGCTGTGTTCATCCAGGTCCTCAATGCTGTAGTATTCTGCACCAGTGCTAGGCTACTCCATGTTTTACCCGCTCTTTTTCTCAGTGTTGAGGTACTCCTATGCCTGGCCGCCTCATCCATGTCTCTCTGGGTCACTTTCTTTGCGGGGACTGAGGTACACGTCTCACCCTTTGCAGTCACTGTCGATGTAGGTGTGGATTTTGTTCAACTTGGGCTTTATCATGGTCCAATATCAACTGCTTTCAATGGTGGACTATAATCACTGCTTTCACAAGAATCAGCTGTTTCTTTGCTGGAGGATTCCAGGGGCCGCGGTGCTGGGGTGGCTCAGTCAAGATGGCACCTTTGTCTCAGCAATCCGCTTACCAGGTGAGATGCTCTGAGCTCCCTACCTCCCTCTGCTCCTTCCACTAACTCACAGTCCTCTGCACTTTGACTCTCATTGTTTTGTTGAGTTTTGGCTGTTCTGCTTTTCTTGTCAAGAAGCAGTCTTCCTGCCATTGGGGCTCTGACTCTTGGAGTGCCGGCGACATGCTGCCTCTACTCTTTCCCATCATCTTGGTTCTCCCCTGTAAGGCCTCTTTGGCTCCGGCCAGCTCCTGCTCCTTGTGTACCAACTGGACCCTGAGCTCCGTGGCTGAGAGGACCTTGGCAGCCTTGCCACCCTGAGACTCCTCCAGGTCCTTGGCCAACATCTCCTTTATCTGCTTCCTGGAGTCAGGATACCTCTTCCCGCAGGAGCTTGGGCTGGCCGCAGTTGCCATCTGCTGGAGGCGGGGGTGTGCCGGCACGGGGCCCATAGTCAGGCCCCGCTGCATCTGCACACAGCTTTCAGGCTGCGGGCCCAGTGGTCATGTGGGCCCCACCCCAATATATTTTTAAAAATGGTTGAAACACCTCTGGGCGCCAGGGTGTGGGCAGGAGAGGGTGCTGGGGAGCGGTGAGCTATCTCTGTGCCTGGCTCAGTGGCGGCCAGCGCCCGGAGCTCTGCAGCCACGGCCACAGCAGTGCCTTCCTCCTCGTCCTCTTCACGGGCTCCGAGCCGGGACGCAGCTACCACCCCAGCCCCGCAGCCCTCCTCCCCTCCCTACTTTTCTTGTTAAGAAGCAGTCTTCCCGCTGGCCGAGTTCCAACTTTCAGAGTGCCGACAACACGCTTCCTCCCTTTATCTCACTCTCCCGTGTTCTGTGGATCTGGTTCGACATGGATTTCATCATAGTCCGATGTTGACTGCTTTCGATGGTGGACTATAATCGCTGGTTTCACAAGAATCAGCTGTTTCTTTGCTGGAAGATTCCGGGGGCCACGGTGCTGGTGTGGCTCAGCCAAGATGGCGCCTTTGTCCCTGCTCTCCATTTACCAGGTGAAACGCTTTGAATTCCCTACCGCCCTCTGCTCTTTCCACTGCCTCGCATTCCACTGCACTTTGTCTCCCATTGTTTTGTTGAGTTTTAGCTGCCCTTGATTTCTTGTCAGGAAGCAGTCTTCCTGCCCGCCGAGCTCCGACTCGGAGTGCGGGCAAGACACCTCTTCTTGCTATACCGCCATCTTCCTCGAGTCTCTAAGGATAATAATTCTTGTAAGATCCTTTGAGGTTTTCATTTTGTTCCTCTCATCACAATTCTCTGGTCCCCATGTCACACATGAAGTCCTCTTCCACCTTCAATAACATGTGAGTGTTCCTTGTACAAGCAGAGTGGAAGGCCCAGGGTGATAAACTTTATTGGCTCTTTTAATCTTGATGTCCAGGGAGGTCCCCATCTCGGATTCTCCGCAGTGGCCGTGTGTTCAGAAGTGGCCGCCTGCATGCCAGAGAGCCGAGAACCAGTAGCTGCTCATCCAAGAAGCTGGGGCCTCAGAACACGAGGGACCAATGACACAGCCCCAGTCCAAGATGCAAAGGCCTGGAAACTCCCTGGAGAATTGCCGGGGAGAGTCCACATTGGAAGAGTGATGCTGGAGCCCAGTACCCCATTCAGGAAGACCCGAGCCTGCCTTCACTCCACTTCCTCCTTCTTCTGCCCCTGTCCCCCATTTTAAACACCATTCAAAGCTGAACTGACATGGGCATTAACAATATTAATTTTGGGGGGGGGATTGTACCAGGTCCCTTTTTTAACATATGTTAAATCCCAAGAGTACTGTAGTTATCAGCATCCCCATTTTATAGATGAGGAACCTAATGAATAAAGAGGTTGTTCAGTCAGGCGTGGTGGCACATGCCTATAATCCCAATACTTGGGAGGCTAAGACAGGAGGATTGATTACAGATTCGAGACCAGCCTCGGCAACTTAGTAAGACTCTCAGCAGCCTAGCAAGATCCTGTTTCAAAATAAAATATGAAAAGTGCTGGGGGTGTAGCTTAGAGGTAGAATGCCCCTATGTTCCAAGTGCTGGGGGTGTAGCTCGGAGGTAGAATGCCCCTATGTTCCATCCTCACTACCATACACACACAAAAACCCAAAAAGGTTTTTTAAAATTTAATAGCAAAATCAGAATTTGAATCCAAGCAGCTGAACAACTGATGTTTCTTCTAATAGATTAAGTTTGACCTCATTAAATATTCTTTTTTTTTTTGCGGTACAGGGGATTGAACCCAGGAGCATTCTACCTCCGCGCTACACCCACGGCCCTATTTTTTTATACTTTATTTTGAGACCAGATCTCACAAAGTTGCGTAGGGCCTCACTAAGTAGAGAGAGAGAGAGAGAGAGAGAGAGAGAGAGCTGAGGCTGGCCGCGAACCAGACCCTCCGGTCTCCACCTCCCAAAGTACTGGGATTACAAGCGTGTGCCACCACGCCCGGCTTTGACCTCATTAAATATTCTAATAAACATTATCAAATGCATATTATATAAAAGAAAATCCCAGAGCCGGGCATGGTGGCACACATCTGTAATCCCAGTTACTTATGAGAGACAGACAGGAGGATTGCAGGTTCAAGACCAGCCCCTAGTGACTCAGTGAAACTCTCAGCAATCAACCTAGCAAGATCCTGTTTCAAGATAAAAAATAAAAAGAGGTGGGGGTGTAGATTGGAGGTAGAATGCCCCTGAGTTCAATCCCCAGCACCACACACACACACACACACACACACACACACATCTCAGTATTACAAAGTCTAGAAAAATGTTCGTGTGTTTGCTGTTAATTTGGCAAATGATGCAACAAGACTATGTATGACAAATTCTTTTTTTAAAATAAATGCCAATTATTCAATGGTAATTGATGAATTGCCCCTGTCACTGGAAGAATTTTATGTGGTTCTCTGTACCACATGTCATGGCTGACATCTGTGACAAGCAAGAATCAACCAACACTTTGTAAAATATCAACAATTTATTTGGAAATTATTAGAAAAATTAGGTGAACTATTTATGCTCCAACACACATCACTTGAGAAGCAGTTATGTAATCATATAATTTAGAGAATAAAAGAATTTTTTTCTCATATATGTGTTAACTTAGTGCACTAGTCCCTAAGTATTTTAACATCACCTTGCTCCCAGTACCATGTAGCATTCTTAGAGGCTATTTTTTTCTTTCGATATTACAGCATCAATAACATTAAATTGCTTGTTTTCTTTACAAGCATAGCATGTCACTTGGATTATTATGAGAACAAGGATCGACAGTTCACAGCATCAAAAAGGAAAATGCCTGAATATGAACTTTCGATAGTTCTTTTCATTTTGAATACTAGTAAACAAAAATAGACTGATTTTCATTAGCATCAGAAAACTAAGCACAAATAGCTGGGCATGGTGGCTCACGCCTGTAATCCCAGTGCTTGGGAAGCTGAGACAGGATTACAGATTTACGGCCAGCCTCAGCAAGTTAGTGAGACCCTGTTTCAAAATAAAAAATAAAATAGGGCTAGAGGTGTAGCTCAGAGGTATAATACCCCTGGGCCCAATTTCTAGTACCAAAAAAAAAAAAGACAAAAACAAAGCAACACACACACACACACACACACACACACACACACACACACTCTCTCTCTCTCAGCATAAATAGATATCACAGAGACTTCTTAGCCATTTTCTGGTTCAAATGTAGAAAAAGGCAGAAAGAACTCATTATATGGACACCAGAGTAGCAATCTTTTGTCTTTTCCTGTGTAACCAATATGGTGAACAAACATGACTCATGAATTGGGATCTAAATACAAATTTATTTTTGTTTCTCACCGACCTTTAAACATTATTTGGTGGAAGAAATCTTCCCCTGTCTCAAGCTGAAGGCTTGGGCAGATCTGACTTTTAGATCACTGTAAAATAGTAAAATTATTTTATTATTAAATTAATAATTTAATTTATAATTTTAGTAACTTTTTATTAATTTTAATTAATGATTTAATTCTTTTATTATAAAAAGAGTCTTATAAAGAGTCTCAATTCAGAAATGAAAATTTCCAGCCCATGGAACTGCCAAGACTCTGAATCCGATGGTGTAAGATCTACAGCATGCACTCGCGTGTAAGCTGCAGGCCTGTACTGGGACTGGGGCATCGTGCTTCTGTTTTCTTCTCCGTAGAGTCACTTTCTGTTTTTCCTCACAAATACTGTCTTTTCAGTCTTCAAGGATAAAACTCTGGGAGTAAGGAGCCAATGTCAATCAAGCTAGCCCCTCAGTAGATTTTCAGGCCCAAAGAATACCATTTTAGCATCTTGTTGCAATTTGCTTTGCTTTTCTACACTTTTGGCTAGAGTAGTTTCATAATGTCTGGATCCTTTTAAATGGAAAATAAATAAATGTCACAAACAGTTATCGAAAGCTACTACATCCTTATCTAGCCCAGTACCCTGAAACGTTCAGAGTAGAAAGAAGGTGCCACCCTGGAGGCGCTCAGAGTCAGATGTTACACAACTAACCAGAGATAAGTGGTAGAAGCTCAAGATCATACAAATACCCAGGGGTGAAAGGGAGTCCAGGGAGGGAAAGAGACTTCTAAGACAAAGGCATAAAATCGTGAGTGAGGGACACATTCTGAACATAAAACCACCTGGAGCATACATGGCTCAGAGGAAATGAAGCCAGGAGGGGGGGAAAAATGTCTGGAGACGGGTTTTTAGTCTTCTACCATATTTAGAAATGTGTATTCTATTGTGTAAGCTAGAGTGGTCATTAAAGGTTTTCATGGAGGGGAAATGACAAGATCAGATCAGAATTTTAGAAGAGTAATTTTGGCAACAACATGGAGATTAGACAGAAGAGACTAGAGTCCTGGAAAGAAAGAGAGATGACTGGAGCCTGGGCCAGGATAGAGACAGTGGGGAACTGGAGGAAGAAACCAACTCAAGATACTTTTAAAATAAAAGTAACAGCCGGGCGTGGTGGCACACGCTTGTAATCCCAGTACTTTGGGAGGCGGAGACCGGAGGATCCGGTTCGTGGCCAGCCTCAGCTCTCTCTCTCTCCCTGTCTCTCTCTCCCTCTCTACTTAGTGAGGCCCTCCGCAACTTCGTGAGACCCGATTTCAAAAAAAATAAAGTATAAAAAATAGGGCCGGGGGTGTAGTGCGGAGGTAGAACGCCCCTGCGTTCAATCCCCGGTACCGCAAATAAATAAATAAATAAATAAATAAATAAATAAATAAATAAAAGTAACAGAACTTAGAGACCATGGGATATGAGAAGAAAAAATAAACTTGAGGTTTTTAACTCGGGTATCCAAGTACATGATGATATCATTAACTCAGATGAAGTGTGCAGCTGGGTAAGATAAGACATCAATGCAGTCTCCATAAGGAAATCTCAGAACATTGTGAATTCCCATCGGATCTTAGAGGCAGAATGATAACCAAAGATGGGTATATGCTATCAACCCAGATTCTGGATGGCCCAGAGAGACTAAAAGCCAGGGAGACTTCAAGAAAAAAAGGAGTGACTTGCCTCATTTCTCTCTAACCCAATCATATTGATTAATAATTACCACTGCTAAAACTTGGCTTTTAAAATAGGAAAGAGTCCTACTTACTGGATGAAATAAATGCACACAGAGGAGAACACAACCACTACTTGCGTCTCTCATGATTCATCCCAGTGCATTATTTTTGCCTCAGGATGAGTCTAGCTGACAATGAACACAACGTTGGTCACCACCTGAGGTCTATGATTTGCCAGTTCTGGATCCCTGTAGATGTTGCTTACTGAAAAGAAAGTTAGAGGAACTGATTTTAAAACATTAAGTCATTAGGTTGCAAGCTGCACAGTCTCTCCTCACGTTGGTCCAGTCGTTTTATAACTCAACTCTTATGCCACCATCAAAGCTGATTTTCTTTCTTTCTTTCTTTCTCTCTCTCTTTCCTTCCTTCCTTCCTTCCTTCCTTCCTTCCTTCCTTCCTTCCTTCCTTTCTTTCTTTCTTTCTTTCTTTCTTTCTTTCTTTTTTCTTTCTCCTAGGGATTGAACCCAGGGGCATTCTACCTCTAAGCTACACCCCAACCCTATTTCATTTTTTGCTTTAAAACAGGGTCTCACTAAGTTGCTGAGGTTCTCGCTCAGTGCTGACTCTTAAGTGGTCCACTGCTCCAAGATTTTACATCTGAAGTTGGGGGAGGGTCTTTTTTTTTTCTATGTGCTTTATTTGTTCTTGATATTCATTCATTAGACACAGGTACCTTGGTTCCATTTATTTTGCTTAGGGATGAAACATCTGGTCATTTAGAAATAATATTCTTCAGGCAGAAATGGCCAAAACAAAGTTATTAATTTTGCTGTGGCATCTTAATACTTAACATTTGTTTTCATTTCCTCATTTAACAAGGCTCATAATCTCAAACAGAACTTTTAAAAATTCCTAACATATAAATGATGATGATTTGTCCAAAGACCAGATGTACTTATGAAGGCTGGAATCAACAAAAGAGAAAAGTTAAAAAGTTCAAAATGAACTGGGCACAGTGGCACACACCTATAATCCCAGCTACTTGGGAGGCTGAGGCAGGAGAACTGCAAGTTGGAGTCCAGCGCAGGTAACTTAGAAAGACCCTGTCTCAAAACAGAATTCTTAAAGTGCTAGAGATGTAGCTCAGTGGTAGAACGGTTTCCTAGCACATGTGAAGTTCTGGGTTCAATCTTCAGTTTCACGCACATGTATTAAAAAAAAAAAGTTCAAAATGAGACTTAATGTAATTCCTATATTTAAGGGCCAAAAAGAGAAAATGGAAATGACCAGAAGAAAAATTGAGCACCAGTCAATACAGGTAGGACACTAGGAGAAAATGTCACGGAAGCTACATGAGCGAATGTTGCACAGGATAGAATGATTCTGCAGAGAGCCTGCTGGATGTGAGAAAGGAGAAACAGTTGAGTTTTCGAATGGACCAGGCAGTGACTTTGCTAAGCCACGGTGAATGCTGAAGCTCTAGCAAGGTTACTTGGGTTGTACTTCTTCATTTCACTTACATAGAACCTGGAGCAAATTATATAACTGACTCATTTGCAACCAAATACCTTCTGCAACTCTGAAAGGGCAATCTAAAATGCATTCCCCCACTCATAGCTTAGGAAATTTGAATACAAATGTGTTCCTCTTGAAATGCCTTTCTTTCAGGGAACACAATGTTTGTCAACGTTGTCAATGGTTCAAAAGGCATCTCTCTGTGCTTTGGTATCTCACCCTATCCTTCCAATATATATATATATTGGTACTAGGGATTGAACCCAGGGGTGCTCTACCTTTGAGATAGACCCCCAACCCTGTTTTATTTTTATTTTGAAACAGGGTCCCACAAAGTTGCTGAGGGCCTCACTAAGTTGCTGAGGCTGTCTTAGAACCCGCGAACCTTTTGTCTGAGCCTCGCAAGAACTGGGATTACAGGTATGCAACTCGGCTCCCTGCATCAATAGGTACTTTTAAAAGCCAGCTTCTATTTCCACTGGTTCACGAGAACTTGCATTTGCTATCTTGTTAGCACATGGCTGCTAACTCCAACACTGGCTTCTAAATGAATATAAGTAGATTTATTTGCTTGTCTAATAAAAAGCATAAATAAAGTTTTTCAAAAGAGTAAGCAAGCCTTGGTAAGTCCACAAAGCAGCTTCAGCTCAATGGAATACCAGGGGTTAAAAGAAAGTGATTAAAATCTGTTTCATTACTGATCCATGTGTTGGTCTCAGAGTAAGTCCTGAAGTCAACCCTTCCAGCCACAAAGATGATGATAGCAATTCTTTCTTATGTCCTTGTGTTTTAGCCAATTAGATTTGCAGAATGATTTGTGATTCTCAAATGAAAATTATTGAGTTTTCTCATTTGTACATTGTAAGAGTAGTGGATGATGAATTGATAGATTTAAAATGCTCTGGGCCAGTCTGGAAAACCACAATAGATTAATTTTGATTACATAATTTATTGTGATTTCTTCTCTAGATAAATTTGAAAGTATTACACAATCATGCAATTATGTACATAAAAGTCTTTGAATTATTTTCTATTTTGATCTGATTCCAATTTTCACATATACATGCATGTGAGCATACTCTAAATAGTCTACATTTTATGACACGCCTGTTCTAAAATTAAGTTAGTTTTCAATTTCTTGGTAAGTGAGAAGTATTTCTGACGGCTCCAGCATGGAAAGGGAGGGGGCTACTTATACTTGTCTTCCTCACGAGTTAACATCCTTTCTGCTGCCAGGGCAACGATCATGCTTGATTGGCAAAATACATTCACAGCAACACCATGTATGCAAAAGCAGGAAAAAGCCAACAGAAGATGGACAATTTACCTTTGTTTTAGAAGGAGATTTTTCATCAATATAAAAGCCAAAATCAAGCTGGGCGTGGTAGCTCACACTGTAAGCCCAGTACTTGGGAGACTGACACAGGAGAATTGCAGGTTCTCGGCCAGCCTCAGCTAATTAGTGAGGCCCTCCACAACTTAGTGAGACCCTGTTTCAAAATAAAGAATAAAAAATAGGGCTGGGGTATAGCTCAGAGGTAGAATGTCCCTGGGTTCAATCCCCAGTTCTGCAAAAAATAAATAAATTAATTAATTAATTAATGTCAAAATCATAATAAGTAATAGCCATCAATTGGTAGCTTCCATTCTTTTTAGAATGGTAATTAAATACAGGAGAACAAGTAGAATTCTTTCTGAACCTCACTCAAATACGCACCCAATGTCCTTCCCTTTCTATAGCAAAATTTCTCACCAATCTTCTTTAGAACGACATCAAAGCTTAATACAATCAATTTTGTTCATTTGGGATAAAGAGATTAGCTGCGATGTAAGAGAAAGAAGTAAACATTGAGAGAAGTCTGACTTGTTAAAAAATATATGCTAGAAAAGTAGATTAAAGTTATGAACTATGGTGCAACACACATGTGGAACAAAATGAGATAGCTTCGTGGTTTCAAAGCTGTTTCAGTCACAGGGTGCTCTGCATAAGGCACTTGGTTGGATCTGTTTTCATATGTTTGAACCAATGGTGGAGGCTATTATATTCAGCTGTTTCAGGTACTCCAGCCATGAAACCTGGGTACCAGATATATAACAACCGTTTCTTGCTTGATGTCATTTTTCTAACTCACCAAGCTATGATCCAAACACTATCAGAAAGGAAATTATCCACATTCTTCTTTTGAAGAGTTGTATATTTTTCTTGCTCAATAACGTATTTTCTTCATAAGACAAATGTCATTCTTAGCTAGGGTGGTACTATCTCTGGATGTAAAAGATGCTTGTCTATGATGGGAAAACTGTATAAATTCTATCGTAAAGGCTCAGAGGATGATTGGTATGTGTGGCTGGGCAGTGTTTTTCTTTAGCATCATTTCCTTGAAAATAGATCAAAGAAAAGGATGATCTCTTATGTAATGAGTAGTTATAAACTGACAGTAAGCAGCCTTAAGAAGCAGAATTAAATTACACAGTCACTTGCTTAGTATGATCAGCAATCTGTATGCAGACACATAAGGGTAAATTATGGTCCTTGTTGCTTATTATGTATTTAAGGGAATCAAAATGCATTGCTTTCCAACTATGCCTTACTTGCTCTGCTACTTTGCCTTTTTAATCTTCACAATAACTCTATGCAGCAAATATCATTATATTCATTTCAAGTTAAGAAAAATGGGACTCATAAGGTAAATAATTTGTCCATGACCACACAGACAATGAATGGCTGAATGGTGAATTACATGAATCTCTTTGAAAAATGTATCTAAACAGTGCTGTGTCCCAGGAAAGGCATGAGTTTTTTTATTTTTTTATTTCTTATTTGGTGCTGGGGATTGAACTCAGGGGCATTCTACCTCTGAGCTACACCCCCACCCCTATTTTATTTATTTGGAAACAGGGCCTCACTAAATTGTGGAGGGCCTCACTAAGTTGCTGAGGCTGGCTGCTAACCTGCAATCCTCTTGTCTCAGTCTGCAAAGTACTAGGATTACAGGAGTGCACTACCATGCCTGGCTAGGCATAAGCTTTCTATAATAAAGAATATATTAGCATTTACTGTTAAATTTTCATTAAAATAAAGCATTCAGCCCAATCTTAAAAGGAGAAACCATGTCAGAAAAATACAGAGAATGACTTTCCTAATCCCGGCCTTAATGCCCAGTAGTTATATAACACTGGGCAATTTACCCCATTTTTTTTATGCCCCATTTTCACACCTATAAGATGGAGACACTGCAAGGTGCACTAGAGATGTGATTAAGTTAAAAATGAGTGAATGGCACTGGATTGTTGGGAATTTTAAATGAATATAATGTACAAAGTTGTGTGATAAAAGTATTTGATACTCAGTAAATGCTATATTTTCTACTGTTCACTTTTATATTAAAAAAAATATGTAATGAAATGTCGCCACATGTAATTTTACCAAAAAATATGTTATACATATTCTTCTGTAACAACCTGTTCCCTTAGATATGCATTATAAATTTTCAATTTGACAACTGTCAAGTTGGATTACTCTTTTTCTGACTTTATTCCATTCCATTTTGTGAATACACTAACACTTACTTAACTGATTATTTGTGTTTGAACACTTGATCTATTTTCAGATCCCCACTGTTATAAATAATTCTGCTTTTCCACATCTCTGCACAGATTTTTAATTATTTCCTTAACAAAAATTCCTAGAAATAAAATTGTTGAGTCAAAGGGTGTTCAGACTTGCAGGGGATTTTATACATGTAACCACATTATTTCTAGAAACCGTATGCCACTTGTTATTCTCACAATAAGAGACTATTTCTCTGCTTCAATTTTTCTCAACAGTTGTTATATATACATTTAGTTCTTCAATTTAAATGAGTTTGATACAATTGATGAAATAATATTTTTATTAAATCCCAAGAAAATGCATTAAAAGCAACCAATGATTTAGATCACAGGTTTGCAAATTTGTTCTGCAAAGGACCAGACACATATTTTCATATATATTTTGGATTTTGCTTGCCATACCTTCTCTATATACTCATCTCTGCTGTATTGATATGAAAGCAGCAATAGACAACACATAAATGAATGCAGCTGTGTTCCAATAATAATTTATTCATAGATATTTAAACCTGAATTTCAAAGCATTTTCAAATGTCTCAAAATGTATTCTTGTTTTGATTTTTTTTTCATTTTAAATTATAAAAATCATCATTAGCCCACAGAGACAAAGGACCCAATCTGCTCCAGGCTGTGATGCGCTGACCCAGGATT
Organism: Glis glis; assembly: GCA_004027185.1. Taxonomy (NCBI): domain Eukaryota; kingdom Metazoa; phylum Chordata; class Mammalia; order Rodentia; family Gliridae; genus Glis; species Glis glis. The sequence goes on along the minus strand of PVJS01000542.1, from coordinate 40,446 downwards.
TGGATAGGTGCATTGAGAATTCATGTGGTTCAGGCTTCCTGGTTTTTTATCTCACAAAGGCAAAGGAGAAGATAGCAAAAATGGAGAGATCAGTCACGGAGGAGACTGGCACTCTTTAGTCTAAGTAAAGAGTTGCACCCTTTCACAATCCAAAATGCCTTCAAATCCTGCTCTCTAATTCAATACCAGTCTGGAATTAAACAAATAAGCCTCTTTGAACTTGAGCTTTTCCTTACCTATAATGAAGCTGGAATTGTCCATATGGTGTCCCTAATACATATGGAAGTAGTTAACTAGATGCCAGTATTCTTTAGTATTCTGGAAAACTCACACATGAGATGTTGCAATAATCTATCGGATACATGTGTGGAAAGGGACAGCCAAGCAGTATTTATTCATAGGAATTATTGTGTTGTCTCCCTTAAAACTCACCTGACACTCTGGTACCTTGAAGTAATTATTCCTTTGCAAAATTGTCTAGTGCTTTTTAGATGTATTGGACATTTTCAAACTCTTTCTTTTCTCTGTGGTACTAGGGATTGAACCCAGGGGTATTCTACCTCTGGGTTACACCCCCAGTCCTATTTTTCATTCTTTTTATTTTGAAACTGGGTCTCACTAAGTTGCAGAGGGCCTCACTAAGTAGCTGAGGCTGGCAGTAAACCCAGATCCTCAGGTCTCAGCCTCCCAAGTACTGGGATTACAAGTGTGCGTCACCACGCCCGGCTCAAACTTTTATTTATTTAGACCTTAAAATAATACTGTCAGGTATATATTCTTCCCACATTTTATGGAGACAAAACTAATAGGAAATAATTTTCCAACATTATACAAAATATGGCTTGTTAATAAGCGAGGCATAAGCTGAACACAGGTCTTCTAACTGCAAATCCAGGTTTTTTGCTTTCTTTTTCTGCACCCGAATGCATCTTCTCATATTAGAAAAGATGGCTGTCTTTTTCTGCTGTCCTCTCTCCTGGAGTTGTCACTCATGAATGGGTCTGCCCTTTCTCCATGGCCCCTGCTACCGCAAACAATCAGGGTTTAGATCACGGCGTCTCTACTCCCAACTCCATAGAGCCTATGGAGACACTAAGGACCAGGTAAGTCAAAGGTAATAAATTGGAGACCGGGCAATCACTAGGCCAAGTGACAGAGAGAAGCAGGTGCACATAGCATAGCTGACTCATGGGGGCAGGGGACTCTAGGCTGAGCTGCCGCTGATTTCCTGGCCACACCCCATCTCGCTCATGGTTCCAGTTCAGTGGGACCAGGGACAACCGCCAGGTCTGTGAGCTTCTCCTCCTCACAGTATTGCCCCTCACTTAACCTAGTTCCAATGAGTCTCTTGTTTTCAGTCAAATAAGCTCCAAATAAAACACCCTGGTTGATCCTTTAAGCATTATTTCCTGTGCATGATGTATAAAGAGAGATACAGGCCCATGGGATTTGGAGAAGAAATATAAGAATAATTAAATATATTCACACATAAGATTGTGAAGATGCTAAAAAAAGAAACTAGCACTTAACAGTTGAAGCATCAAAAGCTACATAACTATGTAAGTACTAACCACACTTTAAAAAATACAATTTAAGGTAGGAAAACTAGATTTTGAATTACTTCTCATAGGAGTTAAAGAACATTGATTATTATAAACCATGCAACTTATTTTAAGGCTATTCCTATTTCATGAGCAAATGTTGATCAAAGACTTGAAGGTAGAAATGAATAAATTGCATTTTTCTGCTTTTCCTCTTAATAAAACTCTACTTTTCTTGGCTTAACTTTCTTATTACAACAGTTAGAATTATTTCTATTTTCCCATCTTTTGTTTAACCACCTTTTCTATACAAAAATAACAAATGTTAGATAATTGTTTGTTTTGTTCCTTTAATACATTCAGTTTTACCTTTAGGCTGGGCTACTTCTCTGCTTTTTTCTACTGTACATTGGATTCAGTTGGATTAGGGTATAATAATTCTGTACACTGTATGCACAATAAATCACCCATAGAGCTTTGTAAAAATATGCATAGGATTGACCTTCCTGTAAAACATTATAATTGATCAGAGATGTTAGTTAGATATTAATATTTTTAAATTCTGGTATGACCTGAAACACTAGCATTGAGAAACATTAGTTTTAAGAAACCTACCCAACTTCTTCTAGAAACCAAATTAATCAGCATCAGAATCAATAAGTGTGTGGTTCATTTCTTAATCAGATAAAGGGATATTGATCCGGGTGCCCATACTGTGGATCAGGAAACAGGAGAAGAGATGAGTCTTGATATATCTATAACTCACGGTGCAGTGTGAAATAGATATTTCACAGAGGGATTTGGAAAGGTGTTCATGATCTTGATTAGATCAATAAAAAGGATTGTGCTGAAAGTAAAGAAAAATTGAAGTATTCCAAAACTATTCATATTTACTGTATTCTTAATACTCCTCAATCATAATTCACCTCATTACTGTCACTCTCTTTTAATGCCAGCTACCCCCAAGTATTTCTTTGTTTCTCTCAATAGTTTTTTTACCTTCTAAAAGAGAAAGCCCTGAGCTGTTTGATGCTATATTCAAGCAAGTTGCAAATGTTTCTGCAGATCAAATTCTCCTCCTCTGGGGAGGAAGTACCACGCAGATTTATACTGTTAGGTTCTCTGGAAGCAGAGAACCAGATGCAGTTTAGGGTACAAAAACTAAGAGCCATTTTCAGTGCGGAACAGAGCAAGCTTTCTGGGGTGAGTGCTGCTGCTCTATGGCTGAGTCATGGAGAGAAGCTGCCAGGCTGGGAGAGGGCACGTGCTGGAGAAGGTAGGGGAGGAGGGAGAAGGTGCTGCAGCAAGACCATTCCTCCCTGAGGATTTCCTAAGGCAGCCCCAGAACCACAGGCTCTCTTCACCAATTAAAGCATTTCTGAAATTTTAACCAGTCACACACAAACCAACCTTTCATGAATAAAAAATTTTCAATAGAATAGTTAAGTGCACATAAGCATATTTCCACACTTAAAATATGCTTTCTAAAATAAATTATATATATATATATATATATATATATATATATATATACACACACACACCCCTGTGCAGAAGTGGTATAGACTCTAGGAAAACACAAGCCTTGTCATTCTTGTAACAAATGATGGTATAAAGGAAAAATTTAAATATTTGTGTCCTAAGGGGCTAGAGACATAGCTCAGTGGTAAAACACTTGCCTAGCATGAATGGGGACCTGGATTCCATATAAAGAGGAAGGAAGGAAGGAGGATGGAAGGACGGAAGGAAGGAAGGGAGGGAAGGAGGGATGAAGGCAGGAAGGAAGGAAAATTTTAAAAGGATGAGGGGAGTAAGAGAAGGTAATAGGGAGGGTGGATATGATCAAAATACATTTTATGCATGTATGAAATAGTCACAATGAAACTCATTATTTTATAAATTAATATGTACTAATAATTATAATAAAATGTATAATAATGAAGGCTAAGGATTCAAAATGTTTTCAACCACAATATTAAATGAAGATGAATGCTCAATGACTCAGCAAATATGGCTTCTAGCACAGTAAAATTTTCATATGATTTAAATCTTGAAACATGTAATTAATTATAAAACACAAAACAATGAAGTGAGCATTATGAGATTAGATCTGCCTAAAGTACAATATGCACATTTCTTTTGTCTTCTTAAATCTCTAGAGAGGAAAATGATTCTCACATGACTGAAACAGACTGTTAAGACAATTGATAGGAATCAGAGGGATGCTATGAATTCCTCTGACGAAGCCGTTTAAGTCAATACAGAGATCTCACCTGTTCCAGAACTGACCGTTCCTATTTAATGATTTTACATAAGTGATTTTCTAAACAATGTCAGGAGCCAGCACACATTCTTGTGCTCTGTAGGCACCAGTGTATCATGCTGTCAAATAACCCCGGGCTTCAGGGATATGTTGACTAACAAGCTCTAACAAGGTGTCAACAGGAAAAAAAAAACATTTAGATGTGTTATAGTCATCCTTTCCACAAAACTAGAAGATTTATATAACATGAGCTCTGACAATTACCCACACTACTGTGTGTTCATCTTCCTAGTATCACTCTGTGAAAGGGCATTATGGATATGACATTAAGTCAAAATGAAAAAGATGAAGCTGTAGATGTTCATTTGAAAGGCTAAAGTACTATGTTATCTGGTCAAAAGATTTAAAAGAAAAGGCTGTTTCAAATGCTTTAACCACATTGTAGTTATTCTATATTGATTTCTCTTGACTCCGGAGGCCCCTTAGTGACTTGCTTAAAACCAGTAGAGATGCTGCAGCAGAGATGTTGCCACGGGTCCTCTGAGGCTACACTGGAAGAGACCATGCAACTTCTACCAGTTCCTCTTGGGATGCTCACTTTGGGTGAAATGAGCTGCAAAAAACCTAACTATCCTGAAACTGACACTCAGGAAAGGTATGTATGTCTATTCATTCCAGAGGATAGTCTGAGCTGAGCTCCCAGCTGTCAAGTAGCATGAACCACCCGCCATGTGAGTGAGCTGCCTTGGGCATAAAGCCCACATAAGTCTTGAAATAATGACAGTCCCAACCACATCTTACCTTCACATGATGAGAGACTCTACCTGAGAACTACCTTACAGAGACCTTCCAAATTCCTGACTCACAAATCATGAGCATGATTTCATGCTGGTAAGATTTGGACTGATCATTGTTATGCAACAGTAGTAACCAGGAAATCTATTGGCTCATTTAATTCTCATGACAAGTTTACAAAATAGCTACTTCTATTCTTATTTTGCACATGATAAAACTGACTCCCAGAGCTGTTATATGGCAATTCCAACATTACATGGCTTGTAAGAAGTAATGCTAGCTTTGGGACCCAAGAGGTTGGGTTCCAGGTCATTTTTCTTAAGACTCTTGAAATGAGTGTTATCATCTCTGAACTTCGTATGTGCCACTTCAGATGTCTTGGCCTCATCTGTCTCTGGAGCTAGTGACCACTTGTTCCAGCTCCAGCCATCTCTGCAATGACCAACTCCATCTTGCCTAATGCCCCTGCCACATACCTAGAGAAATGATCCAGAAATTCCCTATTGATGCTGAGGCATGCTGAGGCTGTAGCATCCTTTCTGAGCCCACACATATGTGTTCATAGAGTGTGGAGGAACTAATACCCCACAAGGCAAACCAAATCTCCAAAACTCTTCTCCTTGCCTTCTGTAGGCACACTCTTCTGCAGGGAAGTTCTTCTGAGAAGGAGGTTCTCAGAGGACAAGTCCCCAGATCAAGCTATCACCTGCATTACCAAGGACAGTGCATCACCAAGCTGAGTACTACTTGGTCATGCACCATCCTAGCTCTCTCTCCTTCCCCACGGCCTCTGATTTTCACTCCTATCCCCTTAGACCACACTAAGTAACACACAAGCCATTGTTTTAAACTCTACTTTCTGAGAAACTGAGACCAAGATAGTATCCAAATGTGTTTTCATTAAATTATCATGCCTATATATTGCGGTAACTCCTGCAAACCATCTGCTCCGTGGTTCTTGCCATGGAAGGTCGCTGCTCCCTGCAGCTTCCTGACAAATAGTCTGTGGTTCCTGCCACAGACGGTCGCTGCACCAAGCAGCTTCCTGACAAAACAGTCTGTGGTTCCAGCCACAGACGGTAGCTGCCCAGACAGCTTCCCGAAGTCTGTGGTTCCTGCCACAGACGGTCGCTGCACCAGGCAGCTTCCTAACAATGGTCTTCTCGCACGAAACAACACGAAGTCTGATATGGTAATTTGCAAAATAATTACATTTAATAATCGGGGGGTCGGGGAGGAGATAGAGATGGCAAATTCTCCTGGAGCTCTATAGCCAGGGCCTCATTTTTATAGGAATTTTAAAAGTTAATCAAACCCAGGAATCAGCAATTATCACAGGTTGCAGTAAAAGTTAATCAAACAGAGATCAGCAATTATCTCAGGTTTCGGTAAGGATTAATCAAACAGGGATCAGCAACTATGTGACAAGCCTAGGGGAAGGAGGGATTGACCATTAGCACCTTGAAGATTACACCAGGTCCCTTGGAATGTGTCCGTTTACAGACAGATCCCGCCCAGCCAAATACCATGGATATAAACTGGACTGGTCCAAGATGATAATCTCAGTGTGCCTCTAAGACAGGCCTCGGCCCTCGACACCTATATATGTGTATTTAATATACTTTTACTGGTGCATTATAATTATACATGATAATGAGGTTCAGCATGATAGACACATACATGCACACAGCACTTGGTGTGTTTCCTTCCAGATCCCACCCCATATCCTCCCCATCCCCATACATACCATTGAGATTGGTATTGATAACTTCATACATGAACATAGCATCATTTGAACTGTTTCCTTCATCAAGTCTCCTTTTTCCCTTCCCCACTTCACTCCCCAAGTCCCCTTCCACTATTCCACTGGTATTTCTCCTCATTTATCTGAGGTCCCTTTTGTTTCCCAATTTCTCTTTATTTCCCACATATGACAGAAAACACCACCCTTCACTTTCTGTGAGTGGCTAATCTCAATTAGCATAATATTCTCTACTTCCTTCCATTCTCCTGTAAATAACATAACGTTGTTCTTCTTTATGACTGAGTAAAATTCCATTGTGTATATATAACACAGTTTTGTAATCCATTCATCTGCTGGTGGACACTGGTTCCATGATTAAAATTTTTATGTTGATAGTATTATACTCTAAGATCATTTTGCAAGTTCTTATGTTCACTTAACACTATGTTGAGAAAATTTTCCTATATTGACTCATAGAGCTCTAATTCATAAGTGTTAAATGCTAAATACTCCATTGCATGAGTATGTCGTAAGTATTTTATCAATTCTGTATATAAATATGCATAGGATTCTTAGAATTCAATCCTAAAATGTAAGTGCAATTAATAATTGTTGTTCTTATCTTTTTGTGCACATATGTGATAAATCCTCCAGAATCTACTTAGAAAGGAAATTATTTGATTGAAGTGAGTACACATTTCAATTTTATTAGGTATTGCTAAATTAGTTTCTAAATGATTATATAAATTAAACTCTCATTGGTAGTTCTTCATATTTTTAGCAAAACTTAGTGTTGTGAAACTTTAGGTTGTTTAATTTTATGGAATTGGACAGAAATAAAACTGTTGTTATGATCTATATTTACCAGATTATTGATGACATACAGCATATTTATGATTATTATTATATTGAGGTTATGATAAAATATGAGCATATTTTAATTTCTCAATTTTCCCATGTTCTGCCTTTGCTTATTAATTGTGTAATAATTCTTAATATGTTCTGCATCTGAATTCTTTGTTGATTAAATGCATTGCAAATATATTTTCTTAGTCTAGGATATATACTTTAATTTTTAAATTATCTTTCATTGTAGATTATATTTAACATTTTAAAATTATCTATGTTTTCTTATGTAGCTTTTAACATTTTAAGTCTTTTACAAGAAAGACCCAAAGAGTCTATAAGAAATCAGGCAGTAAAAAAAAATCTTTTTTTTAAAAGAATTGAAGTTTTACTTTTCACATTTATGTCTATAACCCATCTCAAATTTATTTTTTGGTAGGGTTTCAGGTAGGAATCTCAATTTACTCTTTTCTCAATAGAGACAGCATATCCCATTATGTCAAGTGATTTTCTTATATTCCATCGTTAGAAATTTACTTTGTTCTACTAGTTAATTTTTCTATCCCTGTGTGATTATCCATTACATTGACTTAATTATTATGTAGTCTTATGATTCTCCAAACATTTCCTTCTTTTTCAGTTCTATCTTGGCTAGTCTTGATTCTTTGCTCTTCTATGTGAACTTTAGAAATAATTTTTTAGGATCATATGAAAAATCCTGAAATAAGATTGAATTTAAAGAGTAATTAGATGTCTTTAATAAAATGAGTCTTTCTACCCAGGAACATGATCTATTTTGCAAGTCTTTCTACCTTTGGACAATTTACTGTTTTTATATAATTTTTATATATTTTATATAATTAAATACTTTGTGTTAGACTTATTCCTGGATAAGTTATAGATTTTCTTGCAGTTCTATAGACCAAGCATAAGAAAACCTTAAAACAAATAAATAAGATATATTCAGAGAATTATGTGCTTGATAAAGTAGAAACACAGGAATGTAATAAAACATTTATGTGACAGAATAGGGAGGAGTATTTTAGGCAGGTTAATAAATGAGGAAATTGTATTTGAGCTGGTACCAGCCACATGAAGATATGGAGAAACAACGTCCTCAAGGGGCCAGGGTGTGTTGAGCAAAGTGAACCAGAAAGAGCAGTTGAAATGCATTCAGATCTTGGAGAGCCTTACCAGCTATGGTAAGGATCTTACACAAGGACAAGTCATGAGCTGGGAACTTTGTTCTAGCCACTGAGAGACCACAGGGACTGCCTTGTTTGGAAAGATCAGCTTTCTGGGCTAGGGATGCCTAAGGCACATGGGTTATATCTACTTTTGCGTCCTGGGAATGATCTTTCCCTCAAACTCCAGAACTACAGAATCAATGTAGTCATCCTACACTTCGAATAGACACATGACCCAGCAATCAGGCCTCCCCTTCAGCTTTTAACAGGTGGCCATTAAGTAATGGTGGGCTCTTTCCCAAAACTGCTTTTATTGATTACTATGAGGGCTTAAATTATCACTAGCTCTCTCGCATGCCCTTACACAGCATTCTAGGTTCTGATCACTGCAGCAATCTTTCCCCAAACCCAGCCAGAGTCCTCCTCTGCTCCGCCCATCTGTCAAGAATGTTTATTTTTGTACACATCTGGCAAGTTGGCATCTGGCCACTATCAAATGCACCCTTCTATTAGGGAGAGAGAATAACCTTCAGGGATAACATACATTTTGCTACATCTGCTTAGGTCTTGGGATTTTCTTTTATTGCTTCCAAAAGTCTAATAACCTGTTACCTCTTCTGGCCCAAAGCCACCCCATCACTAGGCACCACCTTTGGGAAAGCTCCACATCTAATCCAACATCTTGTCCAGTGAGATAGGATGTGCACACAGTGATTAAAATGGAGCTAGTTCATTGACTATGGTGGCATAATTGACTAGATGAACTGGTTCTTGACTATTTCAACAGTGTTCACTGAAATTTAAAAAGAAATGTATGAAAGAAAGTAGTGCAGATAAAGCCATTAGAAAGGGTAGGTTTCTTTTCAAATGACAAAAAATAAATAAAGAATTAAAAAGTGGGGAAGGGGAGGTTTCAGTGGGTGTTCAAGGAGTAAACCATAAGGACAATATTGATTCTCCTCTAAAATGTTATTTTGAAAACTGAACTTGACAGAGCTTATTATAGACTTCGCCCACCCCCAGATGACTCACTGCCTCAAGGGCAGTCAGGAATGGAAAGGGATATTAACTCTTGTTCAACTTCTACCATCAACAGAACAATTCTTTTCTATGTCCTTGAGCAATTTGCATTTATGTGACTCATAGCCCTCCTTACAAACCCTCACGACTACACAATACTCAGTATTATAGTAGAAAGTTGGGGCAGAACTCTCAAGCCAGACTTTACACTTTTCTTCATCATTTACTGGCTATCCTCAGGTGAGTTACATAACCTCTCTGCGTCTCAGTTTTCTACTCTTTAAATGTTGATTTATCTCTTCATTTGGTTGATGCACTTGAAACAGACCTGGACACATAACAAGTATTAAGTATACATTATCTGCTATTAATTTTTTTAACGGATGCCCTACTTCTTCCCCATCAAGTATCATTCTTGGAAAATTACCTTACCAATTACTTCATGGTTCACATAGGCCATCACGCCTGATATCTCATGTATTCTTATTTTTTCTCTTTTTCTGCTAGCTTAGTCTCTCCCATTCTTCCTTTTTAATCTCCTATCACAAGAATTATTCCTCAATCCAAGGATGATAAATTCATCCTTGATTAATCTCCCAGATTAATCTCCTTTAGAACCTTGCTCATTAATTATTCCCTCTCCCAAATATCCCCCACAATTCTCTCTTTAATGTCTCTTCAATTTTAGACATGAATATGTCCTCTTATTTAAAACAAAATTTCATGGTATATGCATGTTAAAGGACAGTTTGAAAGTTTATTATAAAACTAATCATAGTCTTTCCACACAATCCAGAAATCACACTCCTAGGTATTTAACCAAATGACATGAAAACTCCTATCCATTCAAAAACTTCCACATGAATGTCTGCAGCAGCTTTATTTATAGATGTCAAATATTGGAAGCAACCAAGATATCCTTCAATAGGTGAGTGGATAAGTAAAGTGTGATACATCCATACAATGGCATTGCATTTAGCAATAAAAAGAAATGAGCTATCAAGCTTCCAAAAATGTGGAAGAAACTTAGATGCATATTGTTAAGTGAAAGAGCCTATCTTTAAAAGCCACATATTGTATGGTTCTAACCATATAATATTCTGGAGGAGGAAAAACTCCCAAGACAGTGAAAAGATCAGTGGTTGCAAGAAGTGGGGAAGGGGAGGGGAAGAGGGATAAATAGATTGAGCAGAGGGAATTTGAGGGGCAGCGAAACTATTCTGTATAATACCATAATGATAGATATATGAGATTACTTGGCAAAACATATAAAACCGTATAACACAATGTAGCCTTTTGAAAACTATGGATTTCAATTAATAATAATGTATCATATTAGTTCGTTAATAGTAATAAATATACCATATCAATGCAAAATGTTAATAACAGGAGAAACTGTGGGCAAGGTGGAAGGAGAAGGAGTATATGGGAATCCTTTACTTTCTGTTCAATTTATCTTTCTAGAAAACTAAAACTGTCCTAAGAAATAAAATCTATTAACAACTTCTAAAAACTCCAGAAGGTTTATATAAAACACTGCACAGCAGCACCTAGACCAGGACTTTGTTGAATAGCTAGGAGAAGGCATGTGTGAACACCAAGAGGTGAGAATCTTGGGGACCGTCTTAGGATTCTGCCTACCTCACTATCCTATCCTACACTGTCACCTCTTGACAGCATCCTATGTGATAATAAAGTCTATGGTCCCTATACTTACAGATTGAATCCTTTCTTTTCTCTTTCCATATATTTCCCTGGATTTTATCTAATTCCTTGGTTTCAACTTTTTACATAGTGTTAACCACAAAACTGTTCTGACCTACCTAGTTAACTCTTCTGAACTCCATAAGCATATTTCCGGCTGCCTCATAATGACAGCTGTTGGGATTTCCAGTAGGGGATCAAGGAAAACTTATTAATGCTCCCATACACACAGCATAAAAATAAGAACATGGTTGTCCCTGTCAACTCCATCTCTTTGAATGAGATCACCATTTTATGCAGTTGCTCAAAACCAAAAACTTTGAGCTTCGGTTGATACTTTCTGAAGACTTACTGTAGATGAGGCACTCTCTTAAGTTCTCTACAAGTATTAACATTTTATCCTCTTCTCAATAGGGAAGGTATTATTTGGAGATGTTAGCATGCAGTGTTTCACTTTCCCTGGGGATCATATCTAGTAATTGGTAGGACTAGAGCCCAAACCATCTGGTTCAAGACCTAAGCTCTTAACAACTCTGCTCTCTGTTTTTCTTTCCTCATGCCCACTTGACCACAAACTCCTATTAATTCTATCTCTGCAATATCATGCACACTCACATTCTTATTTGTAGCTCTGCTATCATGACCTGATTCAGGATCTCACAGAATGTTTTTCTAGTCTCCAGAGCAGTGTTCCTGTCTAGAGCTCTGGTCTTTTTCAAGCAACCTCTACATGACCTCCTGTCATGTCATGTCAATCACACCTAAATGGAAATGAAGTTTTTACTTTACTGTTTAGAGGTCCCCTTTCCAAACTTCTTAGCCTACCATATAAAGACTTTATTTGACCCCTGCTTGTATTTTCTGCCTTGTTCTTTTGCTAGTAACCACCTGTGCTCATGTTTCCCATGATACTCTTCCCTTTACTTCTCTGTCTTCCCTTCAATATTGTGAGTTCCTTATGAGCAGGAGTCAATATAGCAGAGTGCCTGGTATATAAAATGTACTTAATAAATGTACACTGAATAGACTAAATCTAGACTCTATCTTTTTTGTTTCAAGATCCATATTTGGGGATTTATATTAAAACATGACTTCCAGATTTATATTAAAACATGACTTCTAGAAAATAAGTGAAAAGTGTGTTTCCATGGCTTCAAATGTCAATACATAACTAGGCTTTCTTTATATGGAGTAGACTCACATGTTGTTAATTATATATGAAATATTGTTTTCTATCTGTTGGGATAAAAGCCTAGGGTTCAATTCTTCATTTCATGGGTTATACCAATATCTTTGTTCAAAAAGGTGTATAGCTAGGTTTATTCTGATCATTTGTTTGCAGTCGATGGATCCACAGAGTTGGTTTTCTAATCAAACTGCTTTACCCTACCTCACTTTACCACTACTTGTTTTATAAACTGCTAGAAAATACATCTAAAAGTAATCCATCTATAAACTACAGAGGCATCTGGCTATTACCATCCAAGCAAAATGGCAGACCTCGCTGGAGTGAACGGGATCGCCCAAGTGCATATAATGGAGTATAATAGACCACATTTCACCCACAGCTTGATTCCAATGTTTTCCCCTCACTTTGCAATGAACGGATACCCATAACTGGTTAGTTCGGGGAGTTTGCATTCCTGCTTTGGCAAAACAAGCAAGGTTAACTTCTTGTGGTTACCATTTAAAAATAAATTCTCTCTCACGCCAGAGAACTCTCAAGCCTCTCTCACTTGCCAAGCTCGCCTCCCTTCCTGGTTTGCACTTGTGATTTCCGTGCCTTCCTCCTGCTAATGCCCCGGGGTGGACTCCTGACCTCCTTGCTAGAGGTGCAAATGACGCCGGGGCTAATGACTGCTCTGCGGCTCTCCAAAGCTCCTCCTCCCCAGATGGTGACAGTACTTGGGACGCCGAGGTTGGGCAGCAGGACAGGGGACACTCCCGGGGTGCAGCTCGGAGGGGGGCGGCGGGTCCTGGGTGGTGAGGAGGCCGCGCAGGGACTGCGGTGCGCGGGCCATGCGGAGCGCGCACTCCCTGGGCCGTCCCCCTGCGGCTCCGCTGGCGCCCGCCTCGCCTCTCGGGCCGCGCAGCCCCGCGCGGGCCGCTGTCCACAGTGGGAGGTGCTGAAAGCAAGGAGCGGGCGCGGGGGCGGCGCGGCGGCCGGCTCCTCCGAGCGCCCCCCTCCCGGCTCCGCGGCTCCTCCAGCCCTCCCCTCCTCCCGCAGCCATGTTCCACGCGCGGGGAGGGGTGGGGGGAGGCGAGCACGGGGGAGCGGGGCGGAGAGAGCCGGCTCTGCCTCGGGGAAGGAGGGGATGAGAGTTGGGGGGAGCCGCGGGAGGAGGCGGCGGCGGCGGCGGCTAGCGAGGAGCCAGCGCTGGGTCCTGCAGTCGGGCTCCCGGGAGCCACCATCATGGTGAAGAGGAAGAGCTCCGAGGGCCAGGAGCAGGACAGCGGCCGCGGCATCCCGCTGCCCATCCAGACCTTCCTGTGGCGCCAAACCAGGTGAGGGGCGCAGGGGGCGCGCGGCGGGCGCCCGGGCCAGGGGCGCTCCCGGGGCGCGGGGTCGCCGCCGCCACCGCCACCGCCGCTGCGAGGCCGCGCCACCGCCTGCAGCTCCCTCTCTGGGGCCGGAGAGCCAGCCCTCTGCACCGGCTCAAACACACGCATTTAAAAAAAAATATTTCAGTGAAGTTTGACAGCAAGCGGAGTGGCAGTTTTCAAATAAATATATACATTATTTAGGGGGTGGGAGGGCAGAGAGCCTGGGAAGAGGGGGCGGGGAGCTGGGAAGATCATTATGACTGGTTGTGCTCCTGCGTCCAATTCCCCCTCCATCTCCTGCTGTAATTGCAGCCCGGTGACCTGTTGTTTTTCCAGCTCCTGTTTGGTGGATATCTGTTATGCCCACTTGTTAACCATTTTTGCTCACATTCAACCAGCCAGCGTAGTCTCCCTGGTTAAAGTCCCTAAGGAGAATGATTTTTGATAAGGGGTTCTCCCCCCCAACAGGTCTGACACCTATTCCAATAAACAGCAATGAAGGTTTCCTTATTATCTTAGAGATTTGTCCGATAAGAAATTAGATGCTGGAAACCATGATCTACAGCCATGTTCATTTTTCAGTTTTTAGTACGATTGTACACATGAGTAACGCACCACTACTGGCCGTTGGTGACTGGGAATCTGATTAGGTAAAAAGTCTTCAGAATAAGAGTGGATATGGAAAATTATAGAGATCCACGTCTTTTTTCGTAAATGTAATTACACGTGTAAAAGCAAATGTCAGCTGTTCAACACCTGCTCGTTAACAAGCTATAAGGAACCATGAAATTTGAGTTTCATAGCTCCATGTCTTATTCATTGAAAATGATGTCATAAGGATGCATTAGTAATAATTTTGCTTGTGTTTATAACAAGTATCTCTATTAATTTTTCAGTGCCTTTTTGAGGCCTAAACTGGGGAAGCAGTATGAAGCCTCTTGTGTGGTATGTGATTTTTCACCATTTAATGATTATTTGCATATGCTGTGTGGTCATTTGAACCCAAAGAAAGACTAAATCATACTAACTGTACATATTTACTTACTTGGAAAACATTATTGAGCACCTACTGTGTGCCAGGCACAATTCTACTGCTGGGATAGAGAAAAGACAAAAACCAATACAGTGTTTATGTTCTCGTGGGAGGTGGACAGGCCACAAACAAATACTTCATTCAGATACATAGTAAGCCACATAGTGATAAGTGCTATGGAGAAAAATGAAGCAGCAAAGGAGACTGGGAAGCATTATCGTCGGGGGATTTGGTTTATAAGTGGAGGGTAGATACAGCTTAATTACTAAGGTGGTGCTTGGGCAAAGACACGAAGGAAGGGAGAGAAGAATAGCATAGCAAAGGTAGAGCAAAAAGACCTGTGAGTTGGAGAACCTCAGCACCCAATGAGAAGTAAGGGCAAGGGCAGAGAGGTAACAACACCTGGTTTGTGTGTGTGGTGGGGGGAGTGCTTTCAAAGTAAGCATGAAAAGTCAAATAGGTCATCAACAAAATCGAGACTATTGTATAGTGGACGTTCATATGATGAATACCTATGAGCTGCTTAACCAAAACAATACACAATTTTATACTTTTACATTTTGCATACATTCTAGAAGTTGGAAAATGGACGATATAAAATAATTATGAAAATAGTTGCAATTAATATTTATACAAAGTAGCCAGGTGCGGTGGCCCACGCCTGTAATCCTAGTACTTGGGAAGCTGAGACAAGAGGATAGCAAGTTCAAGGCCAGCCACAGCAACTTAGCAATATCCTGTCTTAAAATAAAAAATAAAATAGGGCTGTGGGTGTAGCTCAGATGTAGAATGCCCTTGGGTTCAATCCCCAGTAATGTGTTCACGCGTGTGCACGCATGCGTGTGTGCATGCGCGTGTACACACACACACACACACACACACACACACACACACACACACAGTGCACTTGTCCTGAAATTCTAAGAGAATTTCATATTCTTACAAATGCCCATTTTACAAATTGGCAAAATGAAACAAGAAATCATGAAGCAAAATTGAAATGGATTTAAACAGCCTTCATTAAAAACATGGAGCTCCCACAACTGCCTTTGCATTGCATGTGTTATAATGTTAAAGTAGAAACCTACCCACTTGGATATTGCCATGCATATCTACATATAGCTGCATGGAGGACTTTCTGGTGAGGCGCTCTGAAGTAAGAGCCACGAATGAAGATGGAAGCCACTGGAGAGTTTAACACACACATACTCAAGTAGGAATTTGTTTTGTTTAGCCTTCTGTCCTTCAAAGTTGTCATATAGATATTCTAAAATGACTTTCTTATAATGGCCTACTAATGGAATTTCTTGTTGTACCTAACTTGTTAGAATGACTTTACACTTGAAATCTCTGAGCCTCCCTTTAACCATGATGATAATTACACTAGTTTAAAATAACCACGACTTTTCTCCACTTTTTGGCAAAGATATGTCTGACGTTTTTAATATCATCACAAAATATCAAACGGCTAAGTTACACTTATAGACAGATACATAGGGATAAATATCAATGTAGAAAACAATTTCTAGGGATTAAACAATTATAAAAAGTTACATTGAGCTGGGCATGGTGGTGCATACTTGTAATCCCAGTACTTGAGAGGCTGAGACAGGAGGATAGCAGGTTCCAAACTAGCCTCAGTAACTTAGCAAGGCTCTCAGCAACTTAGCCAGACCCTGTTTCTAAAATAAAAAATAAAATAGGGTGTGGCTTGGAGGTAGAATGCCCCAGGTTCAATCTCCAGTACACACACACACGCACACACACACACACACACACACACACACACACTTACATTAGTAACATTTAAGAAGAAAATGACATTACCCAAAACTTGTTGAGATTATGAAATATGGAACTCACCCTCTTCAATGTATTCATTAGACTATATAAATTCTTTATAATCTTTTAGTGTCAAACAAACTCACCTTTGACTTATAAATACTCAGACTGAGGAATTTTAAAGTATCAGCATCTGCACCACTAGCATATCTAAAGACCTTTATTTTGTTTCTTAAAGGAAAAAGAAAAGATGGTATTTGATTGTGCTACTTATAAAACTTCAGTGGACCTATCACTTATAGAGGTCAATTTTTGTTTTCCTTTTTGCTTCAAAAAGTAAATAGCTTTCATTGGATAATCTCTGTAGTAAGACATTTTTTTCCCACAAATATCCAATGATGCAGTTAGAAGACTCGGGGCTTGTATTATAATCCTCTACTAGACAGTGACACATGTTTCTTGAGGTATCAAGCACCGATCATGTTCTTATAAATTAAATGTTTATTAACTTTATTGTAATATTTGGTAACTTCACTTTCCCCAATAGCTTGTAATAGCATTCTCCTTTACTCTAAAAAAATAAAAAATTACAAAGCAGGTCAAGCATGTACTTATTTTAGGGCGTTTTCATTCTCTGAAAGCGTCCCTGGCAAGGATAGAAGACTTAATCAGCAACAAAGATGGCTGATTTCTGCCCTCCTTCTCTCCCTTCTCTCTTCCTGTAGTCATCAGACATTAAGTATGTTTTTATGGTTCTGGTAGTAGGTTAAGGAATATTCTGTGCCAGGTCATTGTGAGGGACATGGAATAAATTAGGGGCCCCGAAATCAGATTTCTCAGAAGGGTTATGTCTTAGTTAACACCTCTTGAACAAATTGACATAAATTCTGTCTCTCGAGAAACTTTCGTGGAACACATTTCACTTTGGTCTATAGTTGAGACAGGCCTATTGGATGACTCAGCAACATTTATGAAATATTCAAAAATTGCACGAGGTTAAATGTGTTGCTATACTCTGTTATAGAAAGCTCATCTTGACAGAAATGATTGTTTAATAATTCAAGCCATATATTGAGGATCAAAAGCCTGCCAATGGGCAGATAATAGGAAATTATGACTGACCTACTACAAGTCAACATGTACACGAGATGCGTCCTGAAGAATTTGGTCCAGTCATTTGTATCCTTTAGGCTGTAGAGTACCTTGGTGTTCATTTTTTACCAATCAAATCTCTAATCTCTTATTTTAAATGCTTTTTCTTTTTCTTTCTTTCGTTTTTTAATCTGTAGTCCTTTGAACGAGTGTTGGTAGAAAACAAACTGCATGGCCTCTCCCCGGCCCTCTCAGAAGCCATCCAGAGCATTTCCAGGTGGGAGCTGGTGCAGGCCGCTCTGCCGCACGTTCTCCACTGCACCGCCACCTTGCTTTCAAACAGGAACAAGCTAGGTGGGTGCGCCTGCGTTACTTGTTTACTGCATGTCAGTGTCCTTTATGTTCAACATTTGTAAGAAAAACATGCATGGCGTGGCCACTATGATCCCAGACACTGTGCACACATTATTTCATTTAATTTTCACCAGAGTTCCCTCACATCGGTACCATCATCATTTTCATTTTACCAGCGAGGGAACTGACTCTCTTGTTTTTAATTTTTTAATTTCACAAGTCATATATAAATAATTCTCCTCTTAAACATTCAAATATTATAGGTAAGCTAAAGGCTCTCACCTGCCTGATTCTCAGCCAGGGATTTCCTCTTTGCCTTTCCTAATTCCCAAAGCCACCACTTGCATGAATTTGGTATATTCTCCTTAGACATTTCCCCAGTTTGATAGTACCATGTGTGTGTGTATGTGTGTTTGTGTGTGTGTGTGTGTGTGTGTGTGTGTGTGTGTGTACACGCACACACGCTCCCATATGCATGTACATAGATTATTTTGTAAATTGCCTTTCTCTGCTGGGCATTGTGGCGCACACTTGTAATCCCAATACTTGGGAGGCTGAGACAGGAGGATCCGGGTTCGCAGCCAGCCTCAGCACTCCACAACTTAGTGAGACCCTGTTTCAAAATAAAGAATAAAAAAATAGGACTGAGGGTGTACCTCGGAGGTAGAATGGCCCTGGGTTCAATGCCCAGTACCATAAAAATAAAATTGCCTTTCTCACCTAGCAATATGTCCTAGCCATCTGTCCCATGTTAGAGAACATGTTCTCCATCCCACTCCCTTCCCTCATTTGGGTCTCTGCTCAAATATTACTTTCATACATGAACCTTTCTGGGTCAAGTTGTCTAAAACAGAATAGTTATCTCCAGAGCCTACACTTTGAACTACTATGCTGCCTGTTTGGAAACATATTTGGGTATCTGGCTGATGAGATGTAGTTACAGGTTCTACTTACACGGCAGTATGATATTCTGCAGAGATCACAGCCAGTAAGAAAGACCACAAAACAAGAATGCATCCCGCCAACAGTAGTTGTTAGATGTATAAAGAAATGCTAGTGTCTCCCAGGAAACTGAGCCAGAGCATAAAGCAGAAATGTTCTTCCCAGACCGAAGGTTGACATTCATCATTATGGTCACCAACTTTACCTTCACTTGGCTGTGTGGTTGTCCTATGCAGGCCACCAGGATAAGCTGGGTGTTGCTGAGACAAAACTCCTTCACACCCTGCACTGGATGCTCCTAGAGGCCCCCCAGGACTGCAGCAGTGAGCGGTTTGGGGGCACAGACCGAGGCTCCAGCTGGGGTGGCAGCAGCAGCGCCTTCATCCACCAGGTTGAAAACCAGGGTTCTCCGGGGCAGCCTTGCCACAGCAGCTCCAACGATGAAGAAGAGAACAACCGGAGGAAGATCTTCCAGAACTCCATGGCGACGGTGGAGCTCTTCGTGTTTCTGTTTGCTCCGCTGGTACATAGGATCAAGGTGAGCAGTTAACGAGTCCTAGGGCTTAGGGGAATGGAGATGAGGTGAGGGTGGGCTCCAAATGTTATTTCCATATTTCATTTCCATTTCTTTGTATGATCTTATAGCAAGTCAAGGCATGAGAAGTTTTGTTTTATTTTATTTTTATGCAGTACTAGAAGGTTAAACCCAGGAGCATTCTACCTCCAACCTACACCCCCAGCCTTTTTTAATTTTTATTTTGAAACAAGGTCTCACTAAGTTGCTGAAGATCTCACTAAGTTGCTAAGTCTGGCCTCAAAGCGGCGATCCTCCTGTCTCAGACTTCCAAGTACTGGGATTACAGGCTCACGCCACCACGTCTGGCTGAAAGTTTTATTTTTATATCAAATATCTGAAGGCAAATCTCCATACATTCTTTGCCTACTTAAAAATCTTCATTGGTTCTTCATCTGAATTAAGATAATGCCCAACATATTGACCATGGTGTACAAGATCGAGCGTGATCTGAGCTTAAATTCCTTTCTGACTTAGCAACTGTCAATCTCTGCTGGCCACTTCATGACCCAGCCTTGGGAGCCATTGGAGCCATTCCCTGAATATGCTCTTGCTGCTTGCTTTGCCATCCATCTCCCTCCCCCCTCTTCCTCTCAGGGTCTTTCAAACTCCAACTCCAGTGTCATCGCTTCCATAAAGCTTTTCCTCTGGCCTTCCCCATGCAGACTTAGTCGCTATCTCCAATGTATTTCTATAGTATTTTGTAACTATCTCTATTATAATGTAGGATGTAATGTAGGATGTAAAGCAGAAGTGTTTTTCCAGTGCTGGGGACTGAACCCAGGACCTCGTACATGCTAGGCAAGCACTCCACAAATGAGCTACATCCCCAGCCTATAGAAGTTTAAAATGTTCGTGGGTTATGAACTTTTTTGACAGTTACGTACAGCCTAAGAATTGCACTTATAATACCTTAAATGGCCAGGCTTGGTGGCACATGCCTCCTGTAATCCCAGTACTTGACAGGCTGAGACAGGAGGATCTCAGGTTCAAGTCCAGCCTCAGCAATGCAGCAAGACTCATCTCTGTTCTCTATCTACTAGATGCCAGAAACAATCCCTCTTCACTGGGTTATAACAGCTACAAGTGACTCCAGAGGTCACCAAATGTCCCCGGATGGGGGGAGGGTAGAAGGGAATCCCGTGCCCCAGATCTGTCATTTGCCTGCTGTTATCAGGCCAGGTCAAGGATTATCTTCTTTCCCCATCCATCCTGTGCCCACGTGAACTGCCCCTCACCAGCACCATTAATGTCCTGAGCCCCTCAAAACTCCATCCCCAGATCAAGACCAGAGTCTGTCTTTTCTGTTCCTACCCCAGAGATCTGCATGCCACTGGGGAAGCCACACAGCCATCCAGATTCACCAGTGCTCTAGCCCCAGTGCACTGCCCACATGTCAGTCCTTTCCTTGACTTTCCTTCCTCAAGTCCCCACTCAGCACTTACAACAGGCAGTGCTGTGGGTTGAGGCCCATGTAGGAGACCTGGGAGACCAAAGTTCAGTCAAGGCAAGAGGCCTTCAGGTCCTCATCCCATTTATCCCTCAACCTCCTGCACTTGCTTCCACTTGCCTCTGTTACATGGTCGACAGTTCTCACGTATCATTTCTAATTTTTACAGCCACCTACTTGGATGTGGGTATCTTTGTCTCCAAAGCTGAAGCTCAGAGAAGTAAGAGTCAAGCTCATTAATAACCAAAGTGAGATTCAAACCTAATTCCACCTGACTTTCTACAAAGTTTTCTTAACTTTCTGTGCTGGACCTTTTTTTTTATAAGGTCATGAGTAATTTAGTTGGGGATGTATCACAGAAAACCAAATGATGTCAATAACTGCCAGTGAGTGCTCTGTTTCACACTGATACAGTGCTCTGTTTCACACCAATACAGGCCAGGATTTTAGTAGAAGAGGTTTCAGCATTGCCTGCTGCAATTCCCATTGGCGTTTCACTTGTGTTGAGATTACTTGTGAGAAACATGGACCAGAATTGAGCTCAGAAACTAAGAGATCCTTAAAACCAGACCAGTTGAGGTTTGGCTTCCTGCATTTCTAGAGAAAAACCTAATAAACTCTGCTTACTGTTAATTCCCTGCTTGCTGGATAATATCATGCAGACGCATGCCCCCCCATGTCCATTTCAAGGAAATGTGGGCTACTCTCCCCTAACCTGCAAACCTATTTGTCTAGCTACTTAACATCTCTAGCTGAATGTCTACCAGGCATCTCAAACTTAACGTGCCATGCTTCTAAAATCCCCAAGCCTCTTCATCTAACCCATCTTTATTCATGGCATAGTCAAATGTCCTTGCCACCTCTTTCTATTTCACACTCTACTTCCTATCAGTTAACAAATTCTGTAATTATATGTCCAAAATGTATTCAGAACCCACCACTTCTCCTTTGACTCCCTATTAGCACCCTAACCTAACCATCTTTCACAGAGATGATAACAGTACTTTGCTAACTTGTCTCTCCTTCCACCTCTGCCCTTTCTCAAACTATTCTCAGTAGCCTGAGTGATCCTATTAAAACATGTCTGGTCATGTCACTCTGCCACTCAGAGCCCTTCAGTGGCTTCCCTTCCAACTCAGCAATTGCTGAAGTGCTTCCCATGTCCTTTGGGCAGTAAACTACCTGGCACTTGATAATTTCCCTGACTTTTTCTCCCCTACACTTCTCTCCTTCTCTTGACTCCAGGCACACATTTTACTGGTTGTTTCTTGACACTAGGTAACAGGGTCTTTGTGCTTACTGATCCTTTTTCATGGTATATTTTTCCTAGACTCAGAACTCACCTTCTCGCTATGGTTTCCTTGGCCTTCCTAAGATGTCAGTACCTTGCCTGACACGTCCCTTTTACCTGCTCTATTTCTTCTTTGCACCGTGAGCAGGAATTTTTGTGTGCTTTGTTCCCCATTGTATTCAATAACCTAGAATTGTACCAGGTACTCAGTATATGTTCTATAAATATCTGCAGAATAAATGTGGATAAATTCAACCAAATGCTTCGTGAGCTGTCCTAGTACTTCCAGAGGGAGCCCTAGAGGCTTTTCCATTGTGGGCACTGCTGGGGCCCTGCTGCTAATGGTGCCAGGACCCCAGCTAGTCTGCAGCTTTGCAGAAGAGCCCTCTCTACCAATGTGTGAACTCTTCCAGGGATTTTATTGCCCTTTTTAGCTGAAGGTTCTTGACAGTCAGCTACACTGATTCACCATTTGCAGAATCACTTTTCTTTTTCTATTTTTCCAATTTCTTCCAGGTTCTTATCCTTCTAGCTTGGTGGTTTTCAGCTACAGCTTCATGTTAAGAGTCACCACAGGGAACTTGAGAAAACCTCACAGATTCCAATTTAATGGTTCTGGGTAGGGGAAGGAAGGGAGACCTGGGCCTCTATTTTGAAAGCTCCCTGGGTGGTTATAATAAGCAAGTTGAGGTTGCAAATCACTGTCTTAAGTGAATTCCTGGTTCTCAGATGTGTTCATTAATCTATGATCACGTTCTATGCTTCCAGCTTTACACTGTTTTGAGAAGCTGGAGTGTTTAAGATGTAATATCACAATTCCATGCATTTGTACTTATACAATATGAGATTGTATTTTAAATACCTTGGCCTCTCAAAATAATAAAACTATGAAGCAAAGAATGTGTTTCTGGAAGAGGCCTTCAATTATAGATAAATTGTATGAGCCTAGGTTGTAAAGTCAGCCTAATTCAGCAACTATTTATCTATTATGCACACAATTCCAAATGCTGTATTAAGTGCTGTGATGATGTTGGGGGGGGGCAAGAGGGAAGGAGGATGCTTGATCTACCCCTGCCCTCAAGAAAATAAAAATTGGTAAGAGAACAAAATTACAAAATAACACACTATGAAGGGTCAAAATATATTTACCTGATTCCA
Source organism: Glis glis (assembly GCA_004027185.1). Taxonomy (NCBI): domain Eukaryota; kingdom Metazoa; phylum Chordata; class Mammalia; order Rodentia; family Gliridae; genus Glis; species Glis glis. The sequence goes on along the minus strand of PVJS01000542.1, from coordinate 17,126 downwards.
TGAAATGCAAGAAAGAGAGATGGATTGAAGGATAGACATATTGCCTTATTAGGAAGAAATAAGGGTAATGAAATAATTAAAGATTATAATGAAAACCTCAAGTGAAGAGACCCTCTGAGACTCTTGAAATAAACAGATCTCACTCACTGAAAGACAAAACAATAATTTGCATGTTCCCTCCTTTGCCCAAAGCTACATTATGAAGACTTCTTATTTTGCATTAAGCAGACCAATGTAGTTTTTGTAGCAACTGCAGGGATAACATAGGTTCAGTAGTTCACCCTTCCATCCCAGTGATGAAAGAAAGCTTGGCCAATCAATCTGCTCTGAAAACAACCTTGTAGATGCGTTGACTGGCCCCTTCAACTGGTTCTTGCAATCCAGTTACTGGACATAGGTCTTTTCTGCCCCCAGGAATCTGACCTCACCTTCCGACTGGCCAGCGGGCTTGTAATATGGCAACCTATGTGGGAACACAGACAGCCTGAAGTCTCTGGATTCACCGCACTGGTAAAGCCCATCAGGAACATCATTACAGGTTCGTGACTCAACCGTGGAGTAGTATTGGCAGATTCCTTCACATGTAGGAGTAAGGGTGATTGGATAATTTGCCCCTAAGAAGCTAAAAAGAAAGAAATTTCTCTGGGGAGTCATCTAAGTGCCCAAGGTACAGGGCTTATTCACACAAGGAGAAACCCCCAACCAGGGACAGGTGCTTTCCTGTTATAGGACTTTGGGTAAGACATATCAATGTCTCATGCCTCAGTTTCTTCATCTGTAAAATGGGAATTAAGATGTCATATTAATAGTACTTACAGGATTATTATGAGAAATAAATGAGTTAATATATGTAAAACATCTTATAAACATCTTAGAAAAGTGTTTGGCACTTTTTAGTAAGCAGTAGCTATTCTTATAATGGTTATTCTGTCATCCACATGGTAGATGAAGTAGAGGCTCTATAACAGTCTCTCTTCAGTGATTTATTGCTAGCAAAGCATTTCCTCCTCATCTAATGGAATCATATAATGAGATAGTGCTACTAAATTAGGGAGTAAGAGCAGTATGAGAGATTGAAAAGTGCACAGTAGGCTCATACTTAACTCCAAATCTATCTCTTGCTGTGGACATGTGACCTAACTTTCCTCAGTATTTCCATTGATGTAAAATAGAGATGATAGTGCCACCTTACAGAGCCTCTTAGGAAGCAGCAAATGAGAATGCACATATAATGCCCATTTTTTAGCTTAAAAAATTCCATCCTTCTATTACCAACTCTATTTTTATTTTTAGCATCAGTAACAAAAATTTTTAAAATAAACTATGTGGAAAATTTACAGAAGCATAGATGTATATACATACTTTGATAAATCTTAAATGTACATATACACATATATATGTATACAGTTTTCTAACTTTGTAAGGTTTTGTGCAAATGATGGAGGATTATGCATGTAAAAGGCTCTATAAGTGGAAGCACACTATAAGCAAATTCTTACATAATTCTTCCTCTATAACCTAACACAGCCTTGCAAGATATATAATATATTAAGTAATCGTGTAACCAGAAAGTGCCATATTATTCATATATCTGATAAAATGCTTATAGTGACAGATATTCAATAGGAGAATGAAATTTTTCATATAGTAAAAGTAGATTAATCCCACAACTTACATATATGTGAAACAATAACTCTTGGAATATATTATAAATTCAAGGGTGATAGTCATAGTTTCTAATATCAAGCAACCAAATAAGTAAAGGTGTCATAACTAGGAAGTGAATTTGTGTGTGTGTGTGTGTGTGTGTGTGTGTGTGTGTGTGTATGGTACTGGAGGTTGAACCCAGAGGCATTCCACCTCTGAGGTATACCCCCAGCCCTATTTTATTTTTTATTATGAAATAGGGTCTCGCTAGGTTGCTGAGGGACCTTGTCAAGTTGCTGAGGCTCTCCTGGAACCCTGGAACCTATGATCCTCCTGTCTCAGCCTCACACGTACCAGGATTCCAGGCATGTACCACCATGCCCAGATAGGAAGCTACTTCAGATTCTATGTGTAGAATAAGGTTAATTGTCTTGAATTCAAAAAAACTGGAGATTTAAGATGTTTCTTCAAAAACTAGAAACAATAGAAATAAGACAGAAGAGAGTAAAATGTGCTCAAGTACATAAAAATTATTAGTGAAAAACCATATCTTTATGGTATGTTGGTTAAAGAAATTTAATTTTTTAATGTTTTTAAGTCTATCACTTCCCTATATGAATGAGGCAACCACTTCAAATTTAGGACTCTTTCTTTCTTTCTTTCTTTCTTTCTTTCTTTCTTTCTTTCTTTCTTTCTTGTGCGGTACTGGGGATCAAACCCAGGGCCTCATACATGCTAGGCAAGCATTCAACCACTAAGCTACTCTCTCTTAGCCCCACCTCTCTCTTTCTGATTAATACATAATAGGTGTCTCTTAACACCTGTATAAAAATTACTAAGACCGTGTCCTTCCATGAAAGCACCTGGGCTGTTCACCTCACCTTGCCTTTGCTTCTGGATGATACTCATCCTCATCATTAGTTTCTTTCTTCTCATGCCTATGGACCAGAAACGGTGCCAGCATTGGAGGGGAAATTAGACTCAGCTTAGACATCATGGCCAGGAAGAGCAAGGCTGCCGGGGTGGCCTTGGCAAATCCCTTTCCTTCTCAGCACCAGATCACTCGCCACTCAAGTGAGGCATGGCCGTCCTAGTTTCACATTGTTTCTGAGCCCAAGGTAGAGATGTAGCTGATTTGAGTCTTGATGGTTAAAGCGTAGACTCGGGAGTCAGACAGTCTGGGTGGAACCTTCATGGAAGTGTCAAGTGACCTCGAGCAAGTGAAACTTCCTGTGCCATCATCTGTAAAATGAGTATAATTATATAGCAGTATTATAGGTTATTGCAAGGGTTAAATTAGTTAACGTATGTAAAATGCTTAGAAGAGACTTGGTAGATAGTAGGTGCTAACGAGATGTTGCCTATCATTATTTTTACTATTGCCCACTTCTTTGCACCTTATCCTGAGTCAGATGGAAGAGATGAATATCTACCTTGATGACCTAGAAATGCTAAGATATTTTGGAATTGCTTATTTGGTTTCTCTTACAACACGTTATTAAATGTCTTCTTTTGAGGTGATAATATTCTATTCAATTGAGTTTTTATTTGAAAATGAAATGAACTTATGAGATAAAATGAACCTAGAATCTTGTAAAATTCATGATGGAATTTCTCTCATCTTTCTAGCCAAGAGAAGTTCTCCTATCAACAGTCAAAGTCAGATCTGTGAATCACCAAATCAAGACACACAACATCAAGAGGTTAGTGTATTCGAACTGTAAGGAGGGGGAAAGGAATTCTTTGATGTAGTATACTGTAGATAAGACCAGTTTCTAGATTCATGCTACCTAATTCAAAGTCCTCTACTTCTCCCCAGATGTGCAACTTTTAACAGCCTCAGGTCTTCTATCAGACAAATATGAAAATGAATTTTATGCATTTCCCAAAAATGTAGAGATGCTGAAACAAGACAATGTATGACTGGTGTTTTATCTCATTGATTAATAAGTGATGAGTAGGGCTTTATTTCAATGGTTAGCATATAACACTCAGTAAGTGTTAGCTATCATCATTTATCTCACATTAAGTGAAGTATCATCTTGTTCTCAGTCAGTTATTGAATCCTCTAATGTTTATTAGGTAAACCCTAATGTGGGTTTAATAGTGTCTCAAGGGATGGGAGGAAGGAGTAGGAAGGAGTCGTGAGATACAGCCTTACCCCTTAAGGAATTGAAAGTTTAATGAGGAGTTCAACCTACCCACATAAACAGAAGATGCAAAATAAAACATAATATAATTCAATGTAAATTTGTCACATTTGGTTTATGAGAAAAAGAAACAAAGGCCGGGGTAGATGAAGGCCACATAGAAATGTATACTGCTATTAACTTAACATGCTATTAGATGACCTGCCTGCACTTGCAGTTCAACATGTGCAAAGTAAAACTTACTGCCTTCCATCAAAATTGAATTCTCTTTCTAACTGATGTGTCAGTGTCAGGAATATCATTATCCTTTTTACCTCCAAATTTTGGAGTCCTAGTACATCGGCCATTTACTGAACAATTGCTAACACTGGTTGATATGCTTTAGGATTCATATATTTTTCACATTTAACATCTTTGAAACCAAATGTATTTGACAAATGTTGGCCCCTTTTAATCTCCCTCCTTGGTAGCAGTCTTGCTAAGGTTGTTGTTCTTGTGTAGCATGGACATTTGTCACACCAGGGTCAGTGACTCACAAGGCAGACAGAGGGAATAATGGGTCACTCTTTGAAGAAATAATACTTCTACAAAATAACACTCTTAACACAGAGGAAATTATTCTTTGGAGAAACTAAAATATTAACAGCTCTGAGTTGAAAATTCTAAGAACAAAGAAATTCTAGGAAAACCTACACCGGTTTATTTCACTTATACTCTCCTTATACATATACATTGGATAGTTATCTAATCACAAGCTATGGTTAGATAAGACTAAAGTAGCTCTTTCAATAAATATGAATGAAAGTCTTCATTGACAATAAGTCAAGTGTTCTAATTTAATTAATGGTGCATAAAATTAGGGGTGTCTCAGAAGTGATGACATAAGTACAACGAAATATGCAAATCTCATATTTTTTCTACTTCATTCTCGGTATTTGACTTCCTATGGAGTCATATTGCTTCTTTTCTTCATGTCACCAAGATGTGCTCTTTATTCTGTATGCCCACAACTGCCCTCTAAATCTAGAACCTCATCTCTCAACTGCAGCTGTAAGCACCTAATTGGATTTTCTACCTCCAGCCTTTCTGGTTGGAAACATAAATTCCACTTAATGATGCCTGACTGATCTTCCTAATGCACCATTTATTTTTTAACTCATCCTTCCACCAAAGCTAGTAAATGCAAGGTGCCCTCTTTTTATCACATCTCTTCCTCCTTGGGAACTGATAAAGGATCCTTGACCATTACCTCAAGACCAGACTCCTCTTCCTGCTTCTCTGCATTCCATCACCCAGTACCGTGCTTCCTAAGCAACGCTCTCTCTGGTCACCCCTTCAGTCAGTGAAGCGTTGCCTCTAAAATATGGAGCAGACTCATCTTAGCCTCCGAGGCTTTGCTCAGACTGTTTTGCTCCCTCTATCTGGAATGCTCTCTTTCCTCCTTGTTGCCTGTCAAAATTTTATCCTTTTAAGGACCCAAGGGGAGCTCAATTTCCCAAGGATGCTTATCTAATTATGCTAAACCTTCCCTGTCCAATAGGGTAGCCTCTTTGCTCCTATGACTACTGTACCCTTGAAATATGACTATTCTGAACCAACTATGTAAAATGTATACCAGATTTTGAAAGCATTGTATGAAAGAAATGTAAACATCTTATCAATAATTTTCTATAGATTATATGTTGAAATATAATTTGGAGTTAAACAGAGTATATTATTAGGATTAGTTTCACCAGTTTTTCTTTTCCCTATTTTTTAGGGTGGACTCTAAATTTAAAATCAGATATCTGGTGGTGTGTGGCTTGTATTATAGTTGTCTTTAGCATGCTGCTCTAACCCATACTTACCAGTCTTAAAACTTAAATGTAAGTTTTTGAGTTCAAGGTTCAGGTTTATCTGAAATGCTTTGCCTGTGTGTGGTGTTTTTTTTGATACTAGGGATCTACACATCCAGCCCTTATTATTTTTATTTTGAAACAAGGTTTCAATAAGTTGCTGGAGGTTGCTGGGGCTAGCCTTGAACCTGTAATCCTCCTGTCTCAGACTCTCAAGTATTAAGATTACAGGCATGTGCCACCACACCTGGCTCGCCTCATGCATTCTAGGTAAGCACTGTACCACTGAGATACACCCCCAGTCCTCCATTTTTTATAAACTCCCAAATCATTAACATGAAGTATACAGAGTATACTCATGCTAACGGATTCTTTTTTTTTTTTTTTGCGGTACCAGGGATTGAACCCAGGGGCGTTCTACCTCCGCGCTACACCCCTGGCCCTATTTTTTATACTTTATTTTGAAACCAGGTCTCACGAAGTTGCGGAGGGCCTCACTAAGTAGAGAAAGAGAGAGAGACGGGGGAGAGAGAGAGAGAGAGAGAGAGAGAGAGCTGAGGCTGGCCACGAACCCGGATCCTCCGGTGTCCGCCTCCCAAAGTACTGGGATTACAAGCGTGCGCCACCACGCCCAGCCCTGCTAACGGATTCTTTAATCAAGTTCAGAAGACTTATTTCATGAAGTTTCTAGCTGCATTTGTTTTTCTAAAAATCATGGTTGAGCCGGGCGTGGTGGCACACGCTTGTAATCCCAGTACTTGGGAGGTGGAGACCGGAGGATCCGGGTTTGCCCTAACCTCAGCTACTTAGTGAGGCCCTCCGCAACTTCGTGAGACCCGGTTTCAAAATAAAGTATAAAAAATAGGGCCGGGGTTGTAGCTCGGAGGTAGAATGCCCCTGGGTTTAATCTCTGGTACCGCAAAATAAATAAATAAATAAATAAATAAAATCATGGTTGAATAATGCCTTTATTTCATGTATGAAAATAGGAAGTCGAAGGGCTAAACTACTATGATAGATTTGTGAGGGTCTTTATACTTTAGTGAAGCATTTAATCTGTAATACCTATGGGAACATATATCTCATATTACCTGGGAAGAGTTACACTTATCAGCTAAATGTAATTAAAAATACTCAGTGTGTGCTTACAGGTTAAAATAAAGGTCATTATGGACAGCTGAAAAATGTATTGCACCCCTCTGATGGGTGATGAAAAGACTTGAACTTTGCACTCCAGTCTCCCCTGAGCTTTCATCTGATTCCCTCCTGCAGACCTGGAGCTAATCCCTTGCCTCTCACCTCCACTCAGTTCTCCTCAGGATTGGCACAATTCTGATGAATTGTCAGGTTCATAACTCTGAAGATACTGGGTATAAAGGTGAAAAAGAAAAGAATCCAGGGCAAAATGAAATAAAACTTATGAAAGTACTTAGCCTAATGCTTGGAATGACAAGGGCGCTCTAGAGGTCTGTTTCCATTTCCTTTTAGACAAAGACAAAATCCCTTGGTCTATAACACTATAATTAGTTATGATGAAAAGAACCCCAACACATGTAATTATGTAGTATAGAAGCTAATTCTAGAGGATATTAAAAAAATCTGATCTGCTCTCTCCACCTCCAAAAGGGACTCCAGGTGGTCTGTGAAACCTTGCAGTCTGATTCCATCTCGCCCAAGGCCACCATTTCAGGCTGCCTCCGAGGAAACTCCTTTGATGGAAGCCTGTCCTCCCAAACTTCCCAGGAAAGAGGCCCATCGCATTCCAGGTACCTGGCTGCAATGTTAGAGACAAAATGTGTTTCCAGTTACCAAAAATTATATGCATACTTTCACAGCCTCTGTTCTTTAGAAATTATGTATGCACGTGATATGTATATACAGATTCTTGGCCAGTGTATAATTAGATTATTAATTGCAGAAGTGTGCTAGGAATGCCTCTCATTTAAACCAACCAGGGTGGAAGTGGGAAGGCATGTCTGATTAGTGAGATCTCTGAATTAGATGCTGTTTTAAGTGTTTATGTGTAGGAACTCCAATGGTGCAATCCAAAGACTGTGTTGCAGAGCTGTTAAAGGATCTGCCTGAATGTATGTGGACACTTTGTACCAGCAGAATCTTATATTGAAGTGGGTGATACTAAAGTACTTGGGGATTATAAATTCTGCTCTCTGTGAACATTCCAACCATGCCACTGCTTTTTTGTGTGCATATTGAACTTGCTTACATGCATCTTTGCCAGGAACAAGAGCTAGTCTACTTTTCCTGACTCCCTGCTCAATTATGGACACCTAGATTAGTGAAGTTTACCATTCCACCTAGGGGGTGAGAGTCCTTGAGACTATTTGTATATCTCTGCTTTCGAATGAAATTACAGTCTAGTGGATAGTATTTTAAAAAGAGACATATTAAAAATACCTCAATCAGCTGAACATGGTAGCACACGCCTGTAATCCCTATACTTATAAGAGGCTGAGACAGGAGGATCACAGGTTTGAGGCAGCCTCAACAATTTAGTGAGACTCTCAGCAACCTAGCAAGACCCTCTTTCAAAACAAAACAAACAAAAAAAGGGCTGGGGGTGTAGCTCAGAGATAGAATGGCCCTGGGTTCAATCCCCAGTACCCTCCACACACGCACATACTTAACTAAAATATAATTTCTATACTATCAAATTCACCTCCTTTAAGGTTAGTTTGATGATTTTTAATAAATTTACAAAATTGTACAGCTGTCACCACAATCCAATTTTAGAGCATTTCCATCACCCAAAAATATTCAGCCATTCCCAATCCCACACTCAGCTAATTACTTTCTATTTCTATTGTTTGCATTTCTAGACTTTTCATATAAATTGGATCAGATAGTTCCTGCTGTTTTGCATCTGGCTTCTTTCACTTAGCATGTTTTCAGAGTTTATCCATATCACTACATGTGTCAGTAATTCATTCCCTTTTATTGCTTAATTCCATTGTATGGATCCAGCCCATTTTTTTTTATTCACCAGTTGATGAATGGTTTGGTTGTTTCCACGTTTTGTCTATTATGATTACTGCTGCTATGAACATTCACCCATAAATCTTTGAATGGGCATAGACTTTCTATCGAAAGGAGAGCCAGGAGTTGAATTATTGGGTTGTATGGCAAATTCATGTTTATTTTTTAAAAAATGACCAAATTGTTTTCTAAAGTGGCTGTACTATTTAACATACCCCTGGCAATATATGAGGGTGTATGTCTCTATATTTTTGAAAACATCTGTTATTGCTTGTCTTTTTTATTATAGTCATTTGAGTGTGCATGGAATGGGATCTGGTCATGGTTTTGTTTACTTTTCATTAATGACTCATGATGATGTTAAGTATACTTTAATGTGCCTATTAGCTATTCAGAGATCTTTGATGAAGTAACTATTCTAAACTTTTGTCCACATTTAAATGGGTTTGTCTTATTATTGAGTTTTCTAAGAGTTGTTTATATATTCTGTGTTCAAATTATATACATATATGTATATATGTATTCACAGATATTTCCTCCCAGTATCTGACTTGCCTTTTCGTTTGATAATTTTTAAATGATCTACCTTCATCTGGCACCAGAACCAAGCTACATGGGTGCAGTGTTTTTAAAAGATATCTTAAAATTATTGAAGATACTAAACATCATAAATACAAATCATTTTTAGGCAAGACACTACCATGTTATGCTTTTTAAAAATAACTTGTAGAGAGTATGTTTATCTTTGTGTCTTTATGTGAACTTTAAAAGCAGTGACTTTACTGAATATTCATCTGCAGATGAGAATATGAGATTTTGTCAGCAACTTTGGTTGTTAAGCAAGAGTGTTTTTGTTTATCCACTGATTTACTGTCCCAGGTCAATGGTGACAATGAGTACTTATAGTCATATTCATATATGTGGACCTAAAAAAGTTGAACTCATAGAAGTTGAAAGGAGAATGGTGATTACCAGAGGCTGGGGTTGGATGGAGAGGAGGTGTTGATAAAGGGTAAAAAATTTCAGTTAGAGAGGAGGAATAGGCTTTAGTGATCTATTTCACAAAATGGTGATATGTTGTTGTAATAAGTAATAATTCATTGAATATTTCAAAATTACTAAAAAGGTAAGTTTAAAATGTTTTCAGCACAAAAATGATATGTATGTGAGGTGGTAGATTTGTTAATCAGCTTGATTTAATCATTCTACAATGTAGATATATATAAAAATCGCACAGTACCCCATAAACACATACTATATACAATTACTATTTGTCAATTAAAATTAAAAAATAAATTAAAAATGTGTGTAGAAGGAACCCTGTGAGTACAGCAATCCAATCTCCTATCATCTCACAGATGCACTTATAACACTGAACTGCTTAAACACTTTAAGCAATGGGGAATATAGGACTCTCTGGTAAAGCCTATTTCATTTTTAGGTAGCTCCATTTAGTAGAATGTCCTTTTTATATTCAACCAAATTTTGCTTTTCTGTAGTTTCTGCCTGTGGTTCTTGTATTAGGTTTACTTTGTTTTGTTTACTGCTGTGTAACAAAGTACAGAAAACAGTGATGTAAAACCAAATATACTTATTATCTCATAATTTCTGTAAGGAGAAATCCAGGCAGGCTTAGTTGGGTCCTCTGCTTCTGGGTCTCCCCAGGCTGAAACCCAGGCATAAGCACGAGCTGCAGACTCCTCACAGGCTCGAATGGGGGAGATGCACTGACAAGCCTCCAGGTTGTTGACAGAATTCACCTCCCTGTAGTTAGAGAACTGAGGTCCTTGTATTCTTGCCTTCTTGCTGGTTGTTGGTGGGGGGCTGCTCTCTGATCCTAAAGGCCACCCACAGTTCATTTCCACATGGCCTCTGCATAGGCTATCCCACAACATGGCACTTGCTTCTTCAAAACCAACAAGGAAGAAAAATGAACTCTAATTCCAGTCTGTTCATTCAGAGTCTTTGTAATGTCATAACGCCACAGGGCAACACCTCATCACCATTGCCATATAAAGTAACCTAATCATGGAAGTAATATCCCATTACCTTTGTCACATTCTATTGGTCATGAGCAAGTCACAGGTCCTGCTTACACTCAAGATCGCAAAGGGTGTGAACACATCAGGTGGGAATCGAGGGTGGTTCTCTGAAGGTCTTTCTGTATAGCTTTTTTGAAGATGTACACACATTTTTCCCATATTGCCTTTCCACTTATTTCAAAGTAATTATCACGATCACCCTACCCCCACAAGGCTTTCATTTTATTTGATGACAATAATGACACTCGAAGTTAATCAAGAGCATAATTAATCAGATTTGGGGGGAAAGGTAGTTACTCAGGACACCAATTGAAGAGAGTAACAACAAAAACTACCTTTTTCTGGATATCTACATGTACAAAACAGGGTTAGTCTTTACATCCATAGTATTATTTAAATATTCATTTATTCATCCATTTCTATGTTAGTAGATGGCACCACTGTTAACCCAGATAGCCTAGTCAAAAATATGAGGTTCACTTCACTCCAAATCTTTCACAGTACATATTCTCAGATCTCTCAAGTTGCAGAAATCCAAGTCCTTCCCTTTCTTTCAAATCTCATATTCACTTAGTTCAGATCCTTATTTTTCTGTTTGGTTTTCTGCAACTGTTTCCAAACTAGTGTTTCTTTCTTCTTCTTTTTTTTTTTTTTTTTTTTTTTTGGTACCAGGGATTGAACCCAGGAGCGTTCTACCTCCGGGCTATACCCCTAGCCCTATTATTTATTCTTTATTTTGAAACTGGGTCTCACTAAGTTGCAGAGGGCCTCACTAAGTAGCTGAGGCTGGCCGCGAACCCGGATCCTCTGGTGTCAGCCTCCCAAGTACTGGGATTACAAGCATGTGCCACCACGCCCAGCTCCCAAACTAGTATTTCTACATGCAGCATTGCTGTCTCCCAGTCCATTACATATGTACTTTTTCCAAAGTATTGAAAATAACTGGGCTAAAGAGATGAGTTATGTACACCCAATACACCCAACAGAGGGTGGTGAAATAAGCAGAAGAGAACTGCAATGGGTATGTCTATTGAAAGGGAGAAAATGGGAGGCACTGGCCCATAGCAGCTCTGAAGTTCAGCTGGAAACATACTGGAAACTCTCTGATTAGAGCTCAGTTCCTCTCTTGGCCACAGCTCTTGACTCCACCCTCTGGGCTATTGATTCTATCCACTAAGTCAGCTTTCCTTTTTTGAGAAAGCGGACATATGTTTACAGCTGAATAATTTTCTTAGCTTGCTTCTTGCCAGTAAAATTTGGGGGACCCAAAAGCCTCATTGCATTTTCTACCATCTCTGTAATTATTTCACTGATATAATTACGTTAAAAAACTTCATAGGTCCACTGTGAATCATACCGGGGTCTACTAAAATAGACAAAATCCACATCCACAAATCCCTCTGAGATAATCCCATCTCTTCCTTGAACTTCCATAAAAGAACAACACCCTCAAGTTTCTTAGGAGTCACAGAGAGACACACACAGAGAGAGAGAGAGAGAGAGAGAGAGAGAGAGAGAGAGAGAGACAGAGAGAGACACAGAAAGAGAGAGAGAGATTGAGATTTAAATCACATTCTCAAAGTCTTTAGAAAGCCTGTTGTCTGATGAAACAGTACTCTGAGTTACGACTTTAGGTCATTGTGAGTTTTAACAAATAACTATAGCTTCACCCTTGTTTGCATCTTCAGACCATGTTTCCCCAGCAGCTCTCTAGATTTTGTTTGCTTGGAAGCCATTCCTTAATTTTAGCATCATTTGCTATCTGGAAAGGCTGAGAATTTTCAATATTACCAAGTCCCATCTAATTACTTTTAAATAGTTCTTCCTTTGATTCATATGTCTTCTCTCTCAATTCACTGTAATCAGCAAGAAAAAATCAGAAGGCATCTTCCATACTTGATTTGGAAATCTCCTATATTAGCTCAACTAGTTTGTTAGGCACATTTTTTTTTTAGCTTTGCACATCACAGCAAGCAAATCTCTGCTACTACATGACAAAGATCCCCCTTCTCTAGTTCCCAATAGCATGCTCCTAACTTCACATTAAGCTGACTTACCAGCAGCCTACTCAAAGTTTAGAAGCTCTACTCACAATCTGTGCAAAGAAATTTAGACTTTTTTAAAAACCTGATTCCTCAAAGTGTTTACTGATTCTACCTACTTCAGGGTTCCTCAACCATTCTCAAAATTTAGGGTTTTTCTTTGTTATCAAAATCTTTAGTAGTTATTGGTTACTGTAAAACAAATTACCCCAAATTTTAGCAGCCTAACACAAACAAGCAGAGAGCTGGGGAAAAGCCCACCAAGCACTGTGTGCATGTATGTCAATATCACTGTGAACTACATTATGATATGAAACTATAATGCACCAATAAAAGTATAAACAAACAAAAAACCCATTTATTACCTCACAAAGTTTCCAAAGATCATAAATCCAGAACCAGCTTGGCTAAGTGACTATGGCTCAGGGTCTCTCAAGACATTTGCTAAGACTGCAGTCATCAGAAGGCTTGACAAAGGTAGAGGATCTGCCTTCAAGAGCCACAGGTGGCCGTCTGCAAGAGGCCCCAGTTCTTTGCCATCAGTCACAGCCTCTCCAGGGCGCTGCATGCGGCACCCAAGCTGGCTCTTCCCAAAACAAATTATCCAAGAAAGAGAGGGAGCAACCAAGATGGAAGCTTCAGTATCTCTTACGACTGGATTTTCTTCATATTAGGTATCGAATACTCCTTCTCCGCTAATTCTCTTTTATACTCATTGCAAAAGGTTTAATTTACTTAGGATAAGAGTAAGTAATCTCTGACGATATACTATTCTTGTGCCTGTCATTTAAAAAAAAACATAAAAACTACTATCAAGGTAAAATCTTGAAGTTGCAAAATATCTATGAGCTTATATTCCTTACCTAATTCTTCTTAATCATTGTAAGCCTTAGAAATTTATAAATATAAACGCAAATTATGTTTCTTTTCTCTGAAAAAAATCAAATTATAATGGTTCCATTCTGGCCGGGCGTGGTGGCATACGCTTGTAATCCCAGTACTTTGGGAGGCGGAGACCGGAGGATCCGGGTTCACAGCCAACCTCAGCACGCACGATCTCTCTCCCTCTCTCCTCTCTCCTCTCTCTCTCTCTCTCTCTCTCTCTCTCTCTCTCTCTACCTAGTGAGGCCCTCCGCAACTTCCTGAGACCCGGTTTCAAAATAAAGCATAAAAAAGTAGGGCCGGGGGTATAGCATGGAGGTAGAATGCCCCTGGGTTCAATCCCCGGTACCGCAAAAAAAAAAAAAAAAATGGTTCCATTCTGATTTGCCTATAAAAATAAAACCAACCTAAAAATATTCAAAATTCCTGTTTGTGGAAGGACATTGTCTTGTGTTATATTTTATTCTCCCGCATTACTACACTCATGCATCTACATAAATATGCATTTCTTTACACGCATTTGTACACATCCCCCTCAGCAAGCATACACCCACACGTGTGAATTAGACATGAATCAGTGACACATTGGAAAAATGAATTGTCTTCTCTCTGCCTAGCTATAGTGGCTGGTTGCCATGGATGTTATTATGCACAAGACAGACCTTCCAGAAAATGCTAATGTTAATGTGTCCTCATTGAAGGAGGTCTTATATTAATCAGAGATGAAGAGAACTTTAATAACAAAGTGGTACAAATATCCTAGCAACGAAAGCTGTCTGCTTATATCAAACAATTCCAATTCATCGTGCCCTTTGCTCTGACCTTGACTGAATCAAGCATCACTCTTCCCTACATGCTGCGATCCGTGAACAGGTAACTAGTTTTTTAAATTAATGTGAGATTTCATCTTTAATTACCATATGCATAGACTTAATTTATGCTTCATTAAATACTGCATAGGGTCAGCACTGATTTCCACAGTTCTCTGCCTCCACAGATTGTCTGTTATTTCCAGAGTTCTTATTTACCTTCCATGCTCCCCACTAACATCTTTCAAAACTCATTAATAGTAACTTGGTTTCCCAAAGCCATATTGCTTGAAAAATAGATGAAGGCAATTCTTACCTCTTTTGAAAATAATTTTTAATCATAATGTATTGTTTATTATGTGCATATAATTTTGTCTAATGCTAATTATAGAAAATTATTTAAATGTGTAAAATATGGTGAAATAAATAAAACTCATCCATGAGTCCATTAGTTAAATATATGAACATTATTAATTTTTTCTATATGTGCTTCCCTTCATTATTTTTACATATGTCATATAGAAGAAATGTATTATATTCTTCCATAAAATTCTCACTATTTCATTTTTGACTACATAAATAACTTATAGCATCGTAGAATATTAGAGTTGGAAAGAACTTTTCCATCACATCATGCAATGAGCCTCCCTCATACCGTTTTTATCCAGTAATGTAAATTTTTCTCACATGTTAATTCATTTAATTAATTAAAATTATGTATCAGTTAATTATATCTGACAATGCTGTCCTAAATGAAATAAAAATATTTTCTGATCATTCGTGCTTTTTAGTGACTATTCCAACCAGTACAGCTCACACTTAAGGTCAAATAAACCAGTGCTTGAATAACACCTTAAATGGAGATACTTCAGGTTGTAGGTATTTGCTATAGAAGGTCTTGCTAGTTTCTTATTGCTTCAAATGGAGTCTCTTTCAATATTAAGCAACTGAAATGTGAATTTACTTAATGAACTTTGATTACATAGTTTTTAGACATGTTTTTCCTCTCTGACCACAACCTTATGTTCGTGGAGTTTTGCTGTTCTACATATAGCCCATCATCAGGTAAACTGACAAGCTGTTAGAAAGCAGTTAATACCATGGGGCTTAACCGTAGAGCTACTCATTCTTTTCAATCAAATAAACTTTGCATGCAGAGAGAAAGACATAAGTTTAGTCATCTGGTGCCCTCCGAAACGAAACTGTCAACATATCACCCCAGTTATGGTGTTTCTATATAAGATTTGTTTTGGATGTTAGCCTAAAAGAAATGTAATCGTGCACTACATGTTTCTCTAAGGTAATGGTCCTCCCATCTTATTATGAGTACTTAAAGAATACCTGGGGATATTGTTTCAGGTAGATTCCTGGGCCCCACCCTTGGAGATTCTGGTTTAGGAAGTCTGGGGTGAAGCCTGGGTGTCTGCTCTTTAACAACCTCACTCCTCCTTATCCTCCTGGGAGTCTCATGGGATGTCCATTGACTTCCCATATGCAACAGTGCACTATAGATGTGAAATAATTTATGGGATTCCCTAATCCAATTTCATAACTAGAGATATTTGGGGACTCCAAGGTATGTGCAGAAAGTAAAGGGTAAATAATAACTACAGCTAGTCCTAAAGGAGGAAATAATTCTGCAGAACTGCTAATATCTGCCTTAATCACAGAAGTCTTGTCAAGGAAATAATGGTTTTCACAGGGTCTTATAATAAGTCAGATGATTGTCATGTAGGCTTGAGGATCTAAAATTACACAGCTGGTAGCCAGCCAGCCTCGTGCTTTGTCTTATCTTTATGAATCCAAGAATATAACACTGAAAAAAGAAAGCTTCCTATTATCTTAGGTATAAATGATAGGCTTAGAGGAGTAGGTTAGGTCATGCTTCTTCAAGACAGAGAAATGGAGTGGGGCTGAGGGAAGGGGAGAGTAGCAAAAGCAGCTTAGGAAATGGGTGGAAATGAGAATTGAGGTTAATCCTTTCCTTCAGTCTTGGCGATAGATAATCAGTCAAGATTTTAGGAGGAAGTAAGTAGTATACTGAACAATTTGGGAAGATATTAAAATAGGGGTTATTTATTTTTCAAAAAGATGAATTTGACCTGGAAGACAATGAATTGATAACAGGTACAGCATGATAGAAAATGAGGTTGGAGTGGTTAGGCACATTACATTGTGCAGGCCTTGTTAACCACCATAAAGAGCTTGCGTTTTATTCTAAGAATGATTGAATAATCTATTGGAAGGGGTTGAGCAGAGGAGTGGAGGAATAAGAGCAGAAACAACGAGACATGTGGGAAACGACTGTAATATGCCTAATGAGAGACGTTGGTGGCTAGACTAGAGTGGCATTCAGAGGTAAAACTAATGAGAAGTGATCTGAAGGAGAATCTATGGGACTCTATAAATGACTCAAAGTTGTCATGAAATTAATTTTCAAAGAGTATTCTAGCTCTCTGGGTAAAAAAGATAAACACTGGTATGACATATATGAGAATTTTGAGTGTTTTAGAAAGCTTTTTTAGTGCCGGGTGTGGTGGCGCACGCTTGTAATCCCAGTACTTTGGGAGGCGGAGACCGGAGGATCCGGGTTCGTGGCCAGCCTCAGCTCTTGCTCTGTCTCTCTCTCTCTCTCTCCCTGTGTCTCTCTCTCTGTCTCTCTCCATAGGCCCTCCGCAACCTCGTGAGACCCGGTTTCAAAATAAAGCATAAAAAATAGGGCTGG